>VYZQ01000043.1:49346-76928 GCA_013400655.1 Mystacornis crossleyi
CTGGTCTAAGAGAGCAGCAAACAAGCTGTAAGAAACTTCAGAGTTACACACTAGGCAATACAGGATTTGAAAAATATAGAAGTTAAAATCTAAGGCATCAGAGAAATGAGGGGTTGTGCTTTTCCTTTTGGAACAAAGTATTGCAATTTGGTCATACGTTATGCCCAGCAGTATTGCTTGTTTGTAATTCAATAACACTTAAAGGGACCATCTGGGGAATAGGACCTGCTTGTCTAAATACTGCATTTTCTCATGCGTGAGAAGGGTAGGACATTTAAGAACAAACTGGAATGTACACCCACATACACATCTTACTGTAAGAGAAACTAGAAGCAGAGATCAATAAATATTAAGACTCTCACACTTTTTCTATATTATCTATATAGTTCCCCAATGTCAATAGCAATTGCAGAACTGAAGTTGAATCAGAATGATAATACTGCTCATTACAAAAATCCTCTTCCCAAGTAAGGTATTTTGCTCAGAAAATCCAAACAAACTCTTTCAGTTCCCTCATGACTAGCCTAACTATCATCACTATACCCTTCACAGTTTTCGGTATCATCAGAGGACTGACCTGTAGCTTTCAACTGTCAGTTGCAACCAGCACTAAGCCTACAGCAGAAAGACTAAGTCAGAATGTGATGGTCAGTTATGATGCTGTTTGGTTAATGCTCCTCTTGATTTACAATTCATGCATTATTACAGTCAAAACAGGAAGTGACACTAATTGAACAACTACCAGTATGTTGCCATAATGCAAGTCAAGGATAGATCACTACAGGAAGTGTGTACAATAAAATGAGTTAAATCTGATTGCATGGTACAAGAGTTGTTAAACACTTTCTTGCACACTGTGATTTATACTTACCTTAATGGCATGGCCTGGTTATCTAAATGCCTTTCAGTAGAAATTTCCAGTAATAAAATCCAGAATAACATAGAATGTATTTGTAGAATAACTTCTGTTAATGATGTACAAAGTCCACAAAATTAATCCCTTCCACAGTCCTCAAGCTGAGGCTTTGTTTTCAAAGTGCACCATATTGCTTTCGTTTTGTGCCTTATACTTGCATTTCCATTATTTCCACCTTCAATCCTGCCAATTCCACAATTAATGTTTCCAAATATTCCCACTGATACACAAATACTCTATTTCAGGCTCCAAGCAGAAAATAAAGGTAAGAACAAGCCAGCCCATTTATTGATAAACTAAGGCATAAAAGGAGCTGAACAGTCAGAGCTGTGTCAGTATTTCTCAGATGTAGGTGCTTTGCAACCCAGAAAAAGTTCACGAATATCTTAACCTACTCCCCACTGATGCATTTCCCATAACCCATTTTGTCATTTCTCACATTCTGCAAGTTTTACAAGTTAGACCCAGGCAATTAATCCCATTTAAAGACTAGTCTAGTTAATTAATGAAACTACCCTTCATGGGAACACGTCTGACTAAGGCAAGATTACAGCTCTGAGCTTTCCACACCTGTAGGCTGAGTCACACAACATCCCTTCCACTCATACCCAATATAGGTTGTGTTGGTCAAGTACAGGACTCCAGAAATTAGTCAGGTATCAGGCAATGAGTACATTTAATGTAAAAGTGAAGCAGAAACAAAACAAAAGAAAACAGGAGGTGTCTTTAAATTAAAAAAACCAAAGCTTCATCTGCTTGTTTTGGAATTCCTAAAAAAAAGAAACCTCTACCTCAAAGTCTGAGCCTTTTAAACAGCTTCAAGCTTTGGAAACACAACTTATTAAAATTCATAGATTTTCATATGTGTGTTTGGCAAAGGATACTTGGCTCTTTAATCCTTTCATAATCTGTTTTCTGTTTAATTTTTCCTTCGGCCTTTTTAGTTTTATCTGTGTTGAAGTCATATTTCAGAATTTATATTTCAGAATTCAAGTCATGGTGCCTTTTTTGGTTTGGGGTTGTTTGGTTTGGGGGTTTTTTGTTCTGTTTTTGTTTTGGGGGTGGATTTTTTGTGTTTTGGGGGTTTTTTTGTTTGGTTTGGGTTTTGATTGGTTTTGGTTTTTGTTTTGTTTGATTGTTTGTTTTTAAATAAACAAACTTTATCCCTGCTTTGATATCACAACTAACAATTGAGCTTCTTTCTAGTATTATGCTGGTATATAGGACTTCAAATGAAAGAAGTCACGTATTAATGCATTGTTTGAACAATTTGATGCACAAACTGTATGATGTGAGCCAGATTTGATAACCTAATTAGATAGTATTTCTGTTGCCTTTTTCAGCAAAAAAAATTTAAGAGTTCAGTAATGTGTTTCACTCAAGTGCATTTTTTCACTTTCCTGGCCTGGATATTTGTTCTGTCTGATGTCTAAATTGTATAGAAATTATGTATTAAAAAGGAAGAGAAATCTTGACAGTTTGTTACCCAATATTCAAGATAAATGAAATCTCTTTTCACAAAGTACTTTCAGCACTGCTCTTATCAGATCACTACAGACTGAACATTTGCAAAACTGGGAGCCTCTGGCTACAAGGCAGAGTGTTTCCTGAAGTGATTAATGTCAGCCTGTGAGGAAAGAAAACAGTGTTGCACTTAAAATTAGAACAGAAAATAACAAAATTAGGCTCAGTTAGTTGCACTAATGCCAATGATGATGAATTTAAAGATACCCTGAAGACAATAACGTGTCATACTGAAGGAAAACTAAACCCTGGAAAGCTAACTCTTTATGCCAAGATGGTAAGCTGATTTTATCATCGTATTGTTATGTTATTGTCCTAGACAAAAAGTAAATTGAGGTTCATATTGAAGTTTGCTTATCCAAATGCATCTGCTGTACCAGCAGCGAAGTCCAGGGAGACATAATCAAGAATGGGCAGCCTACACCCTAGTTTTAATAACCTCAGGTTCTTGTGATGCCCTCTTCTTCATCTGTGGAGACTTTAAAAGGAAAAGGAGCATTTACTTGTAGTTACTTTGAATTATTGTAAAGTTACTATAAACCCTATAAACGAGGTTCTCCAACTGGAACTCATTCAACAGGAAGTCCCTTTTGACTCCTGGCTTGTTAGCCAGCTCTTACTCATCATACTGTGATACCAGCTCATCATACCATGATACAAGTTATGGCAACAGGTCCCTGTGTGTTCTCTTAGGGATTGTACAATTAAAGAAATATATAGTATTGCACAGTAACAGGAAAATTGGTCCAGATTCTTAAGAGAATTCATCAGCTCTGCTATAGGCTTCCTAGATGATTTTAGAGAAGCACTTTCAGGGATGTTTTTCATTTCATTGTGTTTAAGGTGATGGTTTAACTCAATTTTGCCTCTGCTCAGTCTAGTTTATCTGTTGGGAGCCAAACCCAGAGATCTTCTTACATGTAGTTAGTTAGCATGTACCTCAATAAATCCCAAATATTGACAGAAGTTTGTAGGAGCAAATAATAGTCTTCTACTGCCGTGATCCACATACTTTGCAAAACAGACCCAGGATTCCTGGAAGTTTCCAAAACAAGGCATTGTAATTCATAAGGAAAAGAAAGCAGTTTTATTCTAACCATGTATTTTGATGCTCAAAGTTACATCAAAGTTACATTACCATCAAGAGTGCCTACATTAGCATTTTATTTTGAATGAGAGACACATTTCTGGAACCAATTTCACAATTATTCCCTATTAACAGTATTTTGATTTGTATTGCAGGTGGTCTTAGAAAATAAAATCAAAATTCTTCTGATTATACTCTGAGAGCACAGCTAATACTCTTTAAACTTTAAGGGACTTTCAGTTCACAGGGCCAGATGGGGGCTTCTCAAACACTTAATACACAAATATACCTGTACACACATCAGCCACAAAATGCATATAATTCAGATGCTGGATATTCAACACCAAACATTTCCATAAGTCTAGGCATTAGGAATGATCCTATAATTATATTTTAAAATATTTTAAAGTTACTCAGCCAGTACTCATTATTTAGATAAGAGGGGCAGTATGATTTTTAGCCAAATTAAAACTCCATGAAGAAGAAAGCATTAGCCACATGCAAGGGCCTTAGCAGAACTAACCAGCTCATCTCCTGGAGAGTCAAAATCTCCATCAAGCATTTGGTAAGACAGCTCAGATATCTATGTAAAAGTTCAGCCTCTACAAAGTCCCATTTTGTTTCCATGGCTTTAGGCACCTTAATTAAGTTTTTCTCCTACATAGCTAATAGCAACTGTGTCAGCAGATGCAGGTCTCTGGTTGAGAACTTTCAGTTGCCAACTTATGAAATAAAACATAATCCAATCCAGACTCGGACCTTGTCTTTTTGATCAACACATGCACTTTTCAGAAGCACTTACCAGGTTTGTCAAGCAGCTATCCAGTTAAGTGACTCTCAGCATCCTCTGTCTTCCCACTTTCTTTCTCCTCCTTCCCTCTCTTGCTCTTGCTTTTGCTTGCTGGTTCCCACTGCTTCAGCACGTTAAAATCCTGCCTGAGCTGATTCATATTGCCAACCCAGTGGAAAACTGTTCTCTTCTTCTAAGGTAGGTGAGGGATGACTAAGCTAATGTTCCATAGAACAGACGAATTAAACCAACTCAGAGACAAAAGGGACAAAACCAAACTGAAGACAAAAAAATACTTAACCACAACAGTTATAAAGAGGAGGAAGTCCTGTCCTTCAGTAGCTTTCCCACTGGGTCACTGGTGATGCTCAGTTTCAGTGCAGTTACCCCAACTCCCATACCTTTTAGAGCATTTTACAACTAGAAACTGTATCATACAGCACCTGCAAACAAGATTCATGTGCTACAGAGAGATCATAATAAAACACAGCCTGCCTCAACTTCTCCCACCAGCAGTGATAGGATGGCCTATCCACCATCTCAGTTTGTCCTCAGCTGATTTGCATTTCACATCTCATGCACCAGCTTTTGGTGACCCTTCCCTGTCCAGCACAGGTTTTGTACACACAGTAACTTTAGATCTTATAACCCTTTTATCATTTGCCTTAATAATCACTCCCCTTAGTAATCAAAACTCATGGGAATCAAAACCTTCTCAGTTCAGTTAATGGATCAATTGATATTAAAAAGTACAGGAATCCAAGCAATACAGCTTGGATATTTCTATTACTGAGAAAAGTCTATACATAGTGTGCTGAGCTGTCAAAAACAGATTGATATTATTATTGTTGTGTTATTTCAGGGAGGCTTTTGTGTTTCCTCTAATTCCAACGTAAATATTTTTCTGTATTTCTCCAGATATGAAATATTAAGGATTTAGAACAAAGAACTAACCATCAGCTTTGGCAATTGTTTTCCAGCAGCTTTTGAAAAACAACTCAGTTTGTTTGTCTCTGCTGGAAATTTTTGTCAGTGTATGCTGATTTTTAATACAGACTGATGCAGTCTCCTGCCATATAACCCTTTACTCATACAAACATATTTCTTCTGGTTTTAGTTTCTATTATTTTAGGAATATACTATCAATAATTATTGGGACAGAGGGAACTTCTATTAAACCCATATGACTACAGAAATCTAACTATCAAAGTGTTATCAGTAAGATTTCCCAGAGTGCACAAAGCCTAAGATGCTCTAATAGCTTTCTCTTCTGGTATCAAGTAGAAGCCCCTAGGCAAATACTAAGGAAAATTAGAAATTTTCCGATTTCCAAAAAGAAATTTTGCCTTCTTAAAACTAGCAGCACTTTACAATCACACAAGCCTTTAGTGTGTGATTGTAACAAATGGGTTGTTTCAACAGTATGGAAACTTCTGAATGTCAAAACCCAGTTTATTTCTCTGTGAAACTGGAGAAAACAATTCTTATTTTGATCTTCTTGCTTGATACACTGTATTCCTATAAACAGGGGATTCTTTAAAAAAATAAAAGAAAAATAAAAAAAAAAAAAAGGAGGCAATTTTCCTTGGACAGGAAGTGCTGCTGTGTGCAACATCCATGTTCCACTCTCTATTTTAAAGGGATGTTGGGAAACTGAATAGCAGGAAACAAAGTAGCAAGAAATAAGTACAATTGTGAACAACTCTAATAGGGTGAGTAGTGCTAAACCTCTTCTTTTATCTAGTTGGGAAAAACACAGCAAGAAGCAATAGGGAAAAGGTAAAGACAGATGTATTCAAAATAGTCTAACAATGTCATTTGCTGAACTCTGGAACAAGCTACTAAGCAAAAGGTAGACTCTCCTCTCCCTGTGCTTTTGAATCAAGTTTGAATGCCTTCCTGAAGTGAACTCTGAAAGATATTCACCCCAGCCAAGCACCAGTCTGCAAGCGAAATTCAGTGGTGTGAGTGGGATTCCTTTAGAGATCCACTGATCTGTCCCAAACTCTGCAGAACTGTGACTGACTCCAAATGAATTAGAAAGGAGGATCAGGCTGCATAAGTTCATTAACTTAGTGAAAAGGGATCGAATGAATAAGTGACTCCACAAACACTCAGCACAATGATTTCTATTTGCACCCGCAAAGGCTCCTCACTCCAGCTGCCTGTCAGGCAGATGAAGCCTGTCATTCATTCCTCTGTAACTCTACCCATTGTCCGAAACCCCTTTTCTTCTACAGAGAAATGCCTTATTTTGGTCTTATGGAGAAACCTTTAAGAGCTAAGAGAGGGAAAGGGAGCCTTTAGCTCAAAACAAAGGGAAATAGGGCTTCTGACACAGGAAGCTAACAAGTAAATGACAATTTCTTTAATTCTAGGGTCTGAGAACAATCTCTGCATGCCCTGTGTCAGTTTCCCTTTCTGCCAGCCTTCCACAATAGATCATGATATCTGCCTGGCAGAATAAAACCTTCCCTCTCCAGAAAACCAGCTCAGCTAGCTCCCAGGCACGATGCTCCCTGGCAGGGGCCATTCAGCGTTCTACTCCTCCACAATCCTGAGGCTGGATGACAGCGTAAATAACAGCGAATTATAGCTGGGTTGACACAATCAAGTACCAATAATGGCGGAAGCAGAGCACAAATACCTGCCGTGTGGACTCTGTTTACCATTTAATGTTCTGCATTAATAGTCACTATACTGTAAAATAATGTTAGGTCTGTGACAGATGAAAACATGACTTGAATTTATGCTGTTCATTACAACCCCAGAAAAGACCAAGGATGATGGCTGCACTAGGGCAAGTCATTTAGTATCAGAAACTACGCCAGCTGTAGGGAGCTCTTTCTCTAATCTTTCTAGACAATTCCTCTTGATTGACTGGGAGGAGAGAGAAAAATCCTTTCTGTGCAAAGCAGCTCTATTAAAGCTGTCTCTGCAAAGGCCAGAAGGAATCTTCTCCAATAGAAAAAACAGAAAAAGAAAAAAAGAAATAAAAAGTAGCTAGCTAAATCACAAGGTGGAGAAATTCCAGAGAGAGCAATTCTGACCCACATGCCCTATGGGTATGCTACACATGATCAAAGGGATCACTAGGAATTGAATGTGCCCAATTGATACAACATGCCAAGACCTTTTTCAGAAGCATAGAGGAAAGTGTCTGCACCTGTGACATTCAGGACTTTCTCTAAGGAACATAATTCAGAGTCATCCTGAGAAGTCTTCTTTCAGCATTTTTCTAATGACATTTTTCTTCTACCTGCTCCCTTTATTTTTTTTAAATTTCTGAACAAACCATATTTGTAATGGAAGAGAACAATCACAGAAGAAGCAATGAGGTATGTTTGTCTCAATTACTGCTTATAATATGCTGCTCTAAATGGAACTTGACTTCTGTGAAAATACATTACTGGGAAGTCATCTCCAGTGACCAATGCTATTGGTTTCAAGGGAAGCATCAATTTTGCCCACTTCTTGTAAGAAGGAACCTCCTATTGACTTCCAAAAGAATTGAAAATTTTTATACTCAGACCTCAGAGTAGGAAAAAAAGTTAGAGAAAAAAGCTATGAGAGACCTTGCAGTCAAATTCATCAGTGAGCTAAGCAAGAGTTCCTCCTTTATGTGTCCCAATAAACATATTCTTTATTTTTACATGGTCTTGTATGACATGTTTCACAATCATTCTTTGATCATTCTTTGATACCCTTTCTTAATTACTGCGAGGCAGTAAATAAAAGAATAGCCCTTACTGTGATAACAGCATCTAAGTGTAGGAAGTGTTCTTTTTTATGGAACTGACTTCTTGATCAGTAAAAACAAAAAGGTCATTTATTAAAAGTGATCCTCTGCCAACAGCCCCTATGCCTGTTACCAATTTCAAACACTTTATGTTCTCCCTCCAGAAGAGCTTTATACTCTTTCCCACTCATTAGAAGACGGCTATTGTAAATAGCACGTCCAGCATTAATATTAAATACGGCAAGGAATATGTTCAAACCGGGTTATGACTGTAAGGCAAACTGACACAAGCCAGGAAATTTGTAAGCCAAATCCAACCCTTAGCTAGGGCTGTTGTGAAAGCAAATACGTGGGAGTTAGCAAGGTGCCCAGGGTGAGCGCAAGTGTGCGCATTTCCTGGCTTTTGTCAGATGATGTCGAAACATCAACCTGACCTGAACATTAGGTTTGCCATGTTTAAAAGAGTCTTTCAGGCAGGGAAGAGGGGAAGGCACACCTACGTTCCTGTTGTCACTCCCCAGGCTTCAGGGAGGGATGGCACATGACCACAAGGCCTGCCCTGGCCCCCAGGAACAGAGACCATGAGCCAGTGGTGACCCAGCATCTCCCAGGATGAACGCCTCACAGCACAGGCACTGGGGGGTGTCCCCTGGGTAGTGAACAGTCACATTTGTTTGGTTTGTCCTCACAAAGAAAAAAAAAAATCCAGATCTTTATCACAGGCATGCCAAAATTCTCTTTGTCTTCACCTCATGAGCATGACAAGCTGTTTCAGGTGGAAGGCAGGTATGCAGGCTGGGTTGAAGGACCATGGTGCTATGTTGCCCAAGGGAAAGTGGACTTGACAGGCCAAAGGGTCTGCCAGGGCTAGCATGAGGCACACATGGATCCCTTCAGACATCCTGGTGTAGCACAAGAAACAAAATGCCCTCTTCTTCCCTCACAGGAGGCACTTGGGAATACATCATCCCTCCTGCTGGAGCACAGCTCTGCAGCTTGGCAGCAGCTCTGTGGGGGTCAGGAAGCCTGTCCCTAGCTGGCTAGAGGTACCATCTTAGCTCCACAAGTGCTCCAGCAGTGTGCCAGTAGCTCAAGGAGGCAGAAAAAGGATGAGCAGCCTGATAAATGTTCATTTAATCCAAAAAGTTGAGTTATTTTGATGAATATTGACTTGACAGTCAATATTGCAGCAGATTTTCCCAGTAGGCAAAAAGACAAACTGAGTGGCATGGGAACTTACCTAGAAATAGTTTTGGTTTAGTTTTGTAGGAATAGTTTTTCTTGTTCCTATATGGATATGTGTAAAATCTGTGGGGTCTGGTATTTTTTCTAGATCAAGAAGGTGGCAGCTAATCTCTGCTTAGCCCAGGACAGGGGAGGGAAAATATCTTGGCCTAAATCCTTTTCTTTTAAGCAACACATTTGGGGGGAAAAAAAAAAGTTTCAGTATCATAACTAGTATTTGATTTAAACTAGGTTAATTAAATGGCTTCATACCTCATATAATTAAAACCACAGTGTACATAGTTGTATTGATACTAATTCCTGTCAGCTCAAGTTAAATTGAAAAGAGGTTGAATCCAGCTGTGCTTAGGCTGTTGATGCAGCTTTTTGGACCAGTTCAGCAAGCACACACCATCTCCTAACTGAGTGCAGATCTCATACAGAATACCCTGAGGTCACAATAATTATTTAATAGTATGACATGTATTTTATCTGACTCAGGAGGCTGACAGAAATACAGGTGGTCAGCTGAGCGCAAGCTGAGAGAAAACAGGTGAGTCAACCTCAAGCTGAAGTGTTACTTTATTATTCCATAATGCCCAGTCTTCGAAGGAATACTTCTTTTATAATCTATGAGAATAATGAGGAGATTGTTTATGGATTTAAAAGTTCCCAGCTTCTAATTAGAAGGAGAATAATTGCAGTGTCATTAGTAGGGATCTTAATAATTTATTTCATTTTCAAGACCGGTATATTTGTGCTGTATAATTTTCATTCATATGCCACCAAAAACAGGACATTTTTTTCATTGCTTGTGCTACATATTTTCTTTTACTTTAACCCTCTATTGAATCCATCCGGAATAAAAAATAAATAACAAAGAAATATTAAACTTTGAAAGTGACAAAATGAAAAATTTGAGATGTTTTGGAATTTTCCATGTTTTCCTTGGTTGGGTTTTCTTCCTCTTTCAATAACCTGTTATTCTTTGAAGCAGTGCAAACTTATTTTTCAGCTGTCATTTACTAATTTCATTGGTGCTTTCTAGAAAAAAAAAAAAAAAGAAGAAAAAAGAAATAAACCAGTGATTCCTTCAGAATACCACTAAAACACTCTAACCATTTACTCATGGCCTGGAGCCTTTTTTTTTTTTTTTTTTTTTTTTTGGTATTTTAGGTAGGAAAAAGGAAGTCCCCTTCACTTTAGGCTTAAAGTCTAATTTAGAGACAATATCATCTAAGTTCAGACTACATCAAAGATGTCACTTCACTTGGTTCCGCAGTTATTTATTTAAATACAAGCTTTTCACTGGCAAGCTACAACTGAAAGGCCACAAGAGGAACATGGAGGCAACGAGGGGAATTCCATTATTCCCACCCCATAACCTCTTCTCCCGGGCCAACACCAAGAAAATAAACCAGTCACCAAATAAAACACAATGGGCTTTTCCCTCCTTAATTACGTTTAAAATTCCCAGCCGAGCACACAGACCCCACAGAGGATTTCTGTGCTGCATAGTAGCAGTGGTTCAGCTGAGTGATGGACCTCAGAAAATAAAACGCTCCGTAATGGAGCTGCTGACACAGCAGAGAGCATCCCCGCACAACTGTGTGGTTTCAGAGGGGCCGGGTCACCCCCATCCTCACCCGGCCCGAGAGGCGTTTCTCCCTTTGAAAGCCGCCTTTTGCGCGGCTCACCCCGATGGGCTGCTCCCGGCCGGGCTGTTTGCTGTTCTTTGGAGGCTTCTACTGTTTCCTACATCGGATGGAATTTACTTTCGTGTAATTATTTGTTCTGGGAGCTTTGATCTCCACTTCCCTTGGAACTGCAATGTAGTCACACTTTGAACTACAAGAAAGTACCAATTTAAGGCTCTTGCTGAAAACATCATAATGGTTAATCCTAACAAAAAGGTGTTAATTGGTCTCCTGGTGATTCTAAGCCGCAGTCACAATAGGTTCTTATATTTGTTTACCACCGCTGTATTTCCTCCTCATCCCAGTAAAAGTGCACTGGATCTGATAACCTGTCAGGCAAGCTTATGGTTTCTCAGCTCGAGATTTAGGGAAAAACCCAAGTACCTATCCGTGTCGGAGGAGCAGTTCTGGCCCAGTCTGATGAGACTGCAGACCGGTAGCTTCACTCAACCTTCAGAGACTGCCTACTCAAGCAGAAGAAGTTAAAATTTAAGTAACTCCGAAACTCTTCCTGAAGCACAATAGGGCCTCTGTATGAGATAAAAGCTGCTTCTTCGTATAATACATTTGAACACTTGGCCCTGATAGGGGAGGAGCATTACTCTGCTTCATTTTTGAATCCATCTCATCCTGCTCAGCACGAAGAAAATACTTAAATAGCTCAAATTAATGAAAGAGGCTCACTGTTCTGGACTGCACTGATGGATTTTCAAAACATTTTTTTGCTTCTTGTCTTACACAAACAAGGTCCTTACTTTTAATGTAACCACTGAATTTTGGTCAGATTCAGGTACATCACCTCTGTCTCACTCTCTCTCTCGAAAAAAAAAAGGTGACATATTTGAGTGAAGACACTGAAACTGATCTCTGGCTGTTTCTTCAGTGTTCTCAGTGCAATGACAAAAGAACCAGACAGAACAGCAACTTCAGTGCTTAGACTGCATATTTGTGGAGTGCACACAAGTCTGCCGTTCATCAAAAGGTTACTCATGAGATAAACATGAAATGGTGCAGGACACCAGCATCCAATCTTGCTATTCTGATTTCCTATGGACATTTCAGCAGTCTTAATGATGAGGAAACTACCAGCTCTACCTCCCACTTTTCCATTTGGTATTCTCACAGGCAATTAAAATATTTTTATTTACTTCTGCTGGGCCAGCTCTTCCCACTGACCCGCTCCCCCGAGGTGAGTTTTCCTTTCATTCTCTTCCCGTGATTACAGTATTCCAGAGTCAAACACTTCAAAAGTCCTGCTGAAAACACCAGGAGAGCCAGCCCTGGCTCACTGACTGAACCCTGACTGAACTCCCAATTTCTCCTGGTGTATAGAGATGCAGATTTACTGTGGCATGATTCCTGTCAAGGTACATCCCTCCAAGGGCACTCCTGAAGACCTGCAAAGCCTCCCTGCTGAGAGCTTGTCCACCCTCCCCGGCCCACATGGAGAGGGTTCTGTCCCCAAGAACAGCCCTTCCCCCCCAGCGAACGGCTGCCCTTCCTCTCTCTCCCCTACAGAAGCAAGATACACCTGAATTCCACAAATTATCTTGGTAGATGGCCCATGTTGTGCAATGCCTCCACAGAGTTCTCCTGCATGGAAAATCCCCCTTAGCCTGTGGATGAGCAGGAAAATTGTATCATTATGATGTACTTCAAACTGCCTCTTAAGCACGGGAATTCAGAACAGGAATATTGGTGGTGAGAGAGGAAGCCTCATCCAGCAAGCTTGATGGGAAGAGCATGACCTATGTACAGGATCCAGGCTGAAGGACAGGAAATATTTTTTTTCTTGCTGTGCTGCAAGCAGTGATCTCACACATCCAGACCAGGATCACTTACTGACACTTTTCTATCAGTAAAGGCCTTTGTGAATTGTTAAACACATGCCCGCACACTCAGTTGCAAACTGCTAACACAAGGTATAGTGAAACGCAGCCCTGAAATGAAAACACCACTACAAGGGTTTATGTCAGAAAACATTTGTTTTTCTTTTTCATGTTTGTTTTGCATGACCTTCTAGCATCTCCTGAATACAATCCAGATCCTTGGCAGCTGCAAGCTACAGTCTGAGGCACTGATAAATTTATTTTCCAAAATATCTGCAGTAATTCTCATTTTTTCACAATGCCCCCTGTGAGTCAGGTGAGGGGAAAAAGATCTAATTTCCCAGTGATGTTACAGTTTAGAGCCTTTGCATTTTATACCTGGGGAAGCTGACAGTCATTCTGAACATGTTTTTGTCCTCCCAGTTAAGAGTTTGAATCTATGCCTTGTTCTTCTATCTCCTACAGGCTGTTTTGTTCTCAACTACTTTCTTTGGGTTCTTTGTTTGATTTTTGTTTGGGATTTTTTAATGCCAGTAGATAATTAAACATTACATGCAATTTCATTATGTGACAGTTGTTGAATTGGATTTTTTTGTTGTTGTTTCAGGGGGATTTTGTGGGGTTTTTTGGTGTTATTTCTTCTAATTTGCTTTGAAATGAAAAAGCTTTTTTGAATAAATTGGACAATATCATCCCACTTCTCCTGCTCCCAGGATATTTATAACTTCACCTTCGTAGGAAAACAAGGAGGTTTACAAGAGCAACTTGATACCACAATTCTAATCATAACCATAAATCACACTTAAAAATTACATTTCAGGATTAGGTAGGTTTAGCAATGAGTCTGGGTGGTAAAAAAGGGTAAAAATCTTGCTATGACAGGTGACCAGCTGAAGTTTAATACCTTTGTTTCCAAAGTGTTATTCTTAGCTGGGGAAACAGGTCCCTACTATATCTTACATAAACATCCCTTTGCAAGTTAAGTGTCTGCAAAAAGTCAATCACATTTTTTTCTCACCTGGGCACTTGATAGTATGTGCTTGAACCCCACAGCTCATATTGCAGCATGAAGATGCAAGGAGGGGAATTAAAACCACATGATTACCTGGAATAGAATGAAAATGACTGAGACAAGTTTTTTGCTGTTTTAACTGTGTCAAAGTTAACAAAGAATTTTAGTCATGCCTGGGGCTTGGAATCAGATGGTTTTCTTTACTGCGGAAAGGGCTTCTAAGATAGTAAGGCTTCATCCTCAGCTTCTTTTCTTGATTTACCCTAATTAATAAAAACAGTCCAAAAGAACCATATATTCTAAGGCTGCCAGCAGCATAGTGAAGAACTTCACAGCCCCCAGTAGGTTCATCCTGCTAGGACATACACAGAGGTAGGAATTTGAGGCTGAGGCAGGAAACTAAAGCTCCAGGAGAGTGAACAGTAGTTTAGTGTCACTCACAAAGGTTCTGAGAAAACAATCCTCATTTGGGGTCTGTTCAGAATCAAATGCACACTTGAGACAGACCCTATTCTCAGCCTTCTTCACAGGATTTTCCATCTTAAGCAGCACTGATGCTTCTTTGTTTAGAAAAAAAGAAATCTTAGGTTCAATTACTGATGTCTCCTAAATTAATCTGGAGCAAAATTCTGATCAAAGTCAGCAGTAAACCAAGGCACTGATAATGCATTCAAATTTCTTGCAGTGCTGTTGTGCTATGCGTTACTTAGACACTACAGTGACAGGCGTGGCAGATATCTCACGAAACTATCCCTCTGTGATCTTCTAGTCAGTATTCCATTTCTCAGCTGAAGAAGCAATTCAGTCTCTCAAGCCACTCTTCCTCAAAAAGTACTAATATAATTAAAATTTAAAAACATTAAAAATAAGCATCTAGTGTTGATCTTTTCAGGGACATATGCCTAGAAACCTGCAACTGAAAATCTGTAAGGACAGGCTGTCTCCTTTCAAGTGTCCTGGTACTTCCAGCTGCCCTCGTGGTAATTCAGCACTTCTCATAAAAGACAAGTGAAAAGGATTGAGCTGTAAACTTACTGTAATTTACCATATGGTAAATTAGAAGAAATTTTTAAAAATTAAATTGTAATTGGATTAGTTCTGACTGGCTCGCTTCATAAAATCTCTGAAGGCCTGGGGCTTGTTCCGTAGCTATTGGTCTACATACCGTTATTTCAGAATACGGAAAAACCCCTGTTTTATTTTAAAGGCAGCATCCAGTGCAAGGCTGTGTATAGTCTGTATGGGTAATGCTTGAAGAACTCCACAATTCAGGATAAACAGTAGGCCACAAAGGGCATTATTTCCCAACATGAGACTCTTTCCATAAAACATGCTTTTCCCTCCATACCTCCTACATACCACAGTGTTCTCGTATCCTTCATCACCAGCTCCCCACATTTTTCTACACATTATGCCCCTTCCCACTTTGTTGCAATGTCCTTGCTTTACTGAATTTTCCTACACAATGCCACAGATCTCAAATATAGGTCACACTGAGGCTGCAGTTAATCTACCTCACCTACATTGCCACTGCAGGATTCCAGGCTCACACAACTTCCCTGGCTAGACCACAACAAGCCCCCTCAGTTCTTCCCCATGTCCCCACTCTCCTGCAGTGATTGTCTCAGCTATCCCTCTCTCTCCTCTGCTCCCTACAGCACCTTCAATATCTCTCCACACTATCATCCTACAGTCCCAGCCTCAGCTGCACATTGGTATTTGCCAAGGAGCAGTCTGCATGCACCACAGCTGGTGTGGAGCCACCCAGGCACTAGCTGGTATGCACATGGCAATAGGCCCGACCACCCAGGAACCCAGGAATTCAGAGAACAAGGTGTGCACCAACAAGCCTGGCAGCTGATGCCTCTCAGGAAGCCAGTGTGACATGCTGCCTATCAGATGCCTGGCAGACCCAACAAATGGCATGTCAAGGATGGCATCTGGCTCCCAGGCCTCTGCTGCTCCTGACAGGTCTCATTCAGCTCACCAGGAGTTTTGCCAGCTGTTTGCATGGAAAGTGGGATTGGATCCTGAAGAACAGAATGGGTGCCAACCTCCCTTTCCTGTGATGTTACCTTTGTATAGCATGATTATAACCTGACTACACCCTTACAGCTGCCACCTCCTGGCTCTACTCTGGTGTCACCATCCTTGGAAGGTGCACCGAGCACAGCCACAGAGCTCCTTCTTCAATGTCTTTGGAGAAGCTTTCCTTATCAGGATGCAAACAAGAGTCTGAGCCTGGGGGTTGGGATGCAGAGTGGACGAGTCCCCTGTCATTCTTAGTGTGCTTCCACAAGACACTGTGCTCATTTGCTCATCTACATGCCTCTGCTAGCTCTCTAACATCCCGAGTGCACAAGCTTTTTGGGGACAGCAACTGTCTTTTCATTCTGTTCCTGTACAGCATGAAACGCATCCTGATCTCCTGCCCAGGATCACTGTCACCAAAATAGTGTCATTAGCAATCCAGTAAAGTCTTACCAGACATTTTGTTTACAAATAAAATGCCTGAAATTAGAAAGGAGAGGCTTTGCCATTATAAGCTCAACTGAAAGTTTACTCTTCCTTTGGGATAATTGCTTACAGTGAAGAAAGGCCATTTGGTGACATTGGGGAGTGAGCGCTCTTTCCAGCTGCTGACAAATAGCCTTGGTTCAAAACTTCCAATAGAGCATGTGAGGAAGCCCTTTCATCTTCACAAAGGTGAGTTCATGCTACTCTTGCCAAAATGAGGTGGCTTCTTTTATTTCCTGTTATCATCTTCTGCACTTCTAAATCCCCAGGAACAGTCTGCAGGCACATTCCAGAGGGGATATTTAATATTTTATTGCCAAGCAAGAACTAAAGGGCTGGTTCCCATAGTCACTATCTGCAAAAGTTTTCCCCACGGGGCTCATGTAAGCAGGGAGCATGTCCCTTCCTACACCCACTGTTCCTGCTGAATACAATGCCAGGAAAACCCACTGCTTCCAGCGAGGCTCATAAACCTCCCTGTTGATCCCTGACAGTTTTGCTTGCCTTGAAGAAGGAACAAGTACGTATGCTTTAGATAGGCATCCTAAGCCATTATCAGACCTTTAGAAATGTGCCAGCTGAATTATCTAAAAATAGGTCAGGTACCCATGAGAAAAGATTACCTGCCAAATTGTAAGCTGGAGAGCCTATTGCCCAATATACCTCTAAGAACGGAGAGGCAAGAACACACACCTCAGAGGTTTGCATATGAACTCTGAAAAGGAGGTACTTGAAGTGAATTCATTAGGGTAAATACTGTGTTACTGGCATAGCCATCAGTGCACAGTTCTCTTTAAACTTTTCATCTTTGAGGCTGTCTGTAACCCACCACATCTGCATTGCATCTTACATCTTACCAGGTAAATATTTCAGGATCTGATGGTTTTCAGCACAGTACCTGTTTCACAATAAGTCACATGTACTGACTAATGCTGCCTGAGTGATCACAACAACTCTCTTATCCCCCTATTACGCCAATTCAATCCTTTGAGAACTCCTTTCAAATCCTTGTGCCTATGTATAGGCAAGACACCAAAAATGGCTTTCTAATTAATCAAGTTACTCACAAGTCCTCCTTTCCCCTCCCCCTCCTCAATGTCCCCTCCCCCCCTCAGTGTCACCCCCGGTGCCACCTCCCTTGAGTGTCACCCNCCCAAGCCCGGGCCATGCCAAGCAACCAGCCAGTGTTCTGCCTTGCCACATTCTCCAAGGCCATATTCATCTTGCTTTGTTTCTGTTGTCCTTTCAAAATATCTCTCTTGTATACCGTGCATTTTCTGGGCAACTGTTTCCATAGCTCATGCAGTCATGTACACATGAGGATGGCTATATTAGCAATGTTGAAGGATGCAGTTCACAACCTGTTTTCAACTTGGCAAAGATGGTTTATCGCTCCAGTTCCCCCCTCTCAAGAGCTGCGTATTTCTTTGCTATGCCACAGACCAGCGTGCCCTTGGTAATGCTTTGCACTCTTGTCTGCAACGTGGTTTGCAGAATGTTCCACAAACACTTCTATCACCACCACTGGAGGAGTGGTGGCTGTAGAGGAGGGTGGGAAAGAATGACTGAATGAAGAGCTGAGGAGGAAGAGAGATTTCTCAAGCTGACTTTATTGTTGAAGAAAACATGGAATTACATCCTCAGATGGAAAAGATTTTTCTTATCCGTCCTCCTGCCAATTATCATGCCTCCCATATCCATAATGTGAGCCAACACAGCTACACAAACATGTAGGATATCACAAAATAATCAGTTCAGCTGCTGTGAGAGGCCTTAGATCCGATCAGTTCTTAGGAAATCTGTTTGGTAAAACGGGAGATTATGCAGCTTCTCCAGACTAATGTTGCCAAGCACATAGTTTGAACACCGACTTCTTGAGACAATGAGATTTTAGACCTACTCGCGAACTGTACTCTAAAGTCACACCCAGATGATACATCACTGGTGTTCTACACAAAGAAATTGTACCAACACGACAAAACCCACTTAGGTGCTATCACCAGATTTATCAGCAAGTGGCCACCTAAACCAGGTTGAAAAACAGGTACAGTGCCTCTGACCAGAAGCACTACACCTTCTTCAACCCATGCTCCAAAGTCCCACATGAAAGTCCATTTGAACGTGCAGTTTATACATAAGACTCTGCAGTACATCCAGAAGGCACTGGGACTCTAGCAGATGTGTTGTGCAGCGCATTTGGGTATGTACAGAATTCCCACCTCCGAAACACATTAAATTTACTACGCTTGCATTAACAAACTGTGCAGAGCATGTGCAATATCAATAGCAGATTCAGGTATCCCAGTGTCCCTACCTGGAGCTACCACACAGAAATATGGATCATATGAAAGTGCCTCTGCCCCAGTTTTCCCCCAGACCCATTTACTGCTAAAGAAAAAGTTGAAAGGCACAAACTGTTCAACTTCAGTGCAACCACACAATGTGCTACCCCTGTTTGACCACATCTCTTCATTCTTCTAGTCTTGGCAGGGTACTCTAGTTGTTTCCAGGTAGCTTCATGTTTTCTAGAAGAGCAAATGATGCAAGTTATGAACATGGACCAGCAAGAGACTGTGGGGATTGCAGAGTCCACATGAATTAGTATTGTTTCCTAAGTACTATGATCTCTTGGTCTGATTACCAGAGAAAGCAGAGTATGTAGGAACATAATAAAATTGATTTTGTCATCCTTCAGGCAGAAATTATGTAAGAGAACAGTTATATTTTGATCAGCTACATTACCATTGAGTGGATAGCTCAGTTAATTCCAGGGAATCAGTGGCAAAACTCCCACTGATTCTAATGGAGCCCAGATGTAAGCCAGTAATCAAAACCAGTTTGGTCTTCTTTAGATTCTGTTTTGACCAAAAGTTATGTGATACAAAATATGGTGGGACAAACAAGTGAAGGATAGAACAGAATTAAACAGAGTAGCATTCTACACTGAGTAACTCTCAAAGATTTAGTGTTTTTCTGTGCACACAACCCATGCATTACAGAACTTATATAGGTAAAAGACTTGTATACCAGAGAAACAGAACAAAATTATCATTAGGATAAACTTACCCTTCTTTCACTTGAATTATCCATAATCCTGCTGAATCACATGTTTACTGGTGGGTAATATGTGAGTACAAAAAAACTGCACTGAAAAATCAAAACCAAACTAAAACCCAGAAGAGCAAAAAACCACCATTCACAACCGGAAAATGTCCAGTAAGACTCCTCTACTGTGGCAGGAACTGATGGGGACATTTCAACAGATCTGTTACACGTCAAAAGGGTGGCAGTGATATAAATGTGAGAGCACAATTGTTACCAGCCTTTAACTCTCAATTAGCTCTTTGTAGAACCAAGATTATTATGGATTAGTGAATGAGTCTACCTGCTTGCACACAAACTGCACAAATAAGAACGAGTATCTCAAGATACAAGGCATTTACTAGATCAATACAAGAAAGGAAGGTACTCACATTTAAATGATAAAACAGCAGGAGACAGAATAGGCAGAATAAGTTTTTCCAAGAAAGTTTCAGGGAAAGCAACCATGTGGATAAAAGAAATATTCAGGAAACAAACAGGACAATGGAGAGACATGGCCAGAAGAGAAACAAAGGAACTGTGGAACGTAAGTTTTATATTAACGCATTCTAAATACAAGATAGCCGCAGTCCTTTCCAAAGAAAGCTATTGTACCGACAATGAGCAGGCAAGATATAGTAAAATAAAAATATATGGTAGTGGAAAGACTAAAGAAAAAAACATGGCTGTAGGTAATGACTGCAGAGGAGAAAAGTCACTTGTAGGAAACATTTTAAAATATGGCAATAATAGCTTTACAATGTTCCATAGACAAAAAATTGCGAAGTCCGTCATATGAAAAGGCCATCATAGGAGGAAAAACAGGGAGCAAAATGCATTAAAAACCCCCAAACAAACCAACAACCCAAACGCTAAAGCTCTTTTGTTCTGCCCTATCTATTTAAGATACTTTGAAATCATAAACAAAGTGTTCTACCACAAGAAAAAAATAAGATCATCGGTGTGATTGCCACCAAATAGCAAGAGATGTTTAATCATTTGCTTCAGTGAAGCTTGTGAACTTTGGGGCAAATTTTGGAAGCATAAATACAGATAAATGACATGTCAAATGACTAGCCCAACTGCAACAATATTGACCCTTCCTATGAGAAAACCCTACCTCTAGTGCCCTCTGCATTTGCATACCCATTTAAAGAGATATTTCCTTCTCTCAGGGAAGCCAGATATCTACTAATATGAGCACGAGAACACTCTGCAGCACTTCTTACATACCCCAGGTGAGAGGACAGCCCAGTCTGGGCATACTTTGAGGCACTGAAAATCAGAGAATGAGCAGAGAGACATCATGTGGCTTGTAGGATGTTTCTTCCCGGGATTATCCTGATGAACTGCAGCAATTAGAGTTCATCTGAGCTCAGAAAAATATCGTACTCTTAACTCTGCAATTTTGATTGACATTTTCTCACTGTGTCATGTGGTGACTACATATTTATGAGTCTCCTTCTAGCTTTGTTCTCATCCTGCGCTGCAAGGAAAGATGCAAGGGTGACTCTACTACATTCGCCTCACAGCTCCCTCCTACCCATTTCTCAGTGGGAACAAAGCCAGACATCAGCCAAGACAAACCTCATATGATCACTTGCTCCTGCATCCCTGGAGCTGAGAGAAAACAAGCCTTATTATCAGGCTAGATTCTCAGAAATGGAGATAGTTTCCTGCTGCTTCCTACAAGTAAAAAGTTATCTGAACTTTCTCCCAAATGATGCACAAAAAAGTTGGAAGAGAACAAGCAAAAAAGTCCAGCAATTTTTAAGTTCCTCCAGACAAAGGTTTTCCTTTTAAACATAGGAGGACCTCAGGACCTCAGTTAAAAAGATGTAATTGTCATCAGATGATTCACTAAGTTTCCACTGGGAGCAAGCAGGGTACCTCTACCATACATAAAGAAAGTTGGATCCCTATGATGGAATTGTTTAAATTCTTAGTTTCTATTTCCTCTTGCTGCTTGTGGAGGGCAGAAGGGCACTTGCCTGGGTTTGGCCTATATAAATACTGGTCCAGGATTCATTTTATTTTTAAACATTTAGCTGAAAAAAAAAGGGCTCAAGATGATTGATATGAGGACAGTGCTGGAGAAAGTCATACTACAACTTAAACCATAACAGATTTCACTTGGTGCTATTCAATAGAAAATTGAATCAAATACAGTAGCAGAGCAGTCTGTCAAAGAAAACTGGTTTCATTGAACAGCAGAATCCACTTAAAAGTACGTAACTCACAAGCATATGAAACAAAAGACATTTTCGTTTCTTTCATTCCTCATGTCTTCAGAATATGGGGATCTAATGCATAAGTGGGATCTAATGCATAAGTTGCAATACACAAATCAGAAAATCTGTGAGTAAGAGGCAATGTTTATGGGTTAGTCAGTTCATTCAAAATCATTCTGCAACTTTACCTTCTTCCCCAAGGCTGATCTCTCAGACACATTCGTCTTAGTAAGAATTACATAATGTGAGATTGCTACAGGTTTAAAGAATGTGGAGGGGAATAACTGACTAAAGGATTAGTCATTGCACTCCTGCAATCCACCAATAATAACAAGGTACTTCCTTTGTCACTAAAAGTAAATTTTCAGAGTGACATTAAACTATACTAGGCACTTTGGAAGAGGGGCAGGCTGTGTAAAATACTGGTTTTTCACAAGAACAACAAAAATAATTGGTCATTCAAAGTCACTTCTGCTGACTCTACAGTGTAAGTCTTGCAGGAGAGTCTGTCAGTAATTTGGGTTGGAATTTCTCAAGTTTCCTCACGCAGAATAAAAGAGCTCAGAAGTGTGTAGACCTCCTGGGTGCCAGTGGTGATTACTCAGTGCTAGGAGGAAAATTATGCTATTCCGTTTATGGGTTTTTTTCATTAGAAAACAGGAAGCTTTAATTTTTTGATAGCTTCAGAACATTAGGCTTTTATGTTTATTTCCTGCTGGTTTCAATGGCAATGGTTTCAATGGAGATGGATTAAAACTTCCATTCTCTGTGAGCCCTCACTCAAATTTTATCCCTTTTCAAGAGGCAGAAAATCACAGAAAAAATTGACTAACAAGTTGAATCAATAGTAGTTTAAATTAGTGGGCAGGACTGTGCAATGTGGTACTCTTTGGCAATAGGGTGGCTGGAAAGGCAGGAACAGTAATCTCCTTAGCCAGTGCAGCCAGAGCAGGTAGGAACCATGGCTCAGAGACCTTAACAAGTAATTTCCTTTTCTCCTACCCCACATCACCTCGTTCCATGCACATTCTTTTCCCAGTCCCATTTGGACCTAATGTGGCAAACATAGTTTGTGGGACTTGGTGTTAAATTCCTAACTTTGTCGTGGTAAACCACCAAAGCACCATAACCAAGCAGCTGCTCTGTTCAACTTGTTTTAACCTCTCCTCTGCCCCTCTGCCTTCTCTAGGCCTGCATTGCTCTGATAAGTCATCCATGCAACGTGAACGTGTACATCACACATAACACCTCTAATGCAAGCACGTGCATTTCTTATGGCTTTTCTTGTATTGATGATATATTTTCATCATGACACTCTGCCTGTCACTTTCTGTCAAACCTGAGTATGACATTTCGCCAGCAAGGAAGAAGTCTCCTAGGTAGAAAGAGTATTTTATCAAGAAGACAAATGTGCACAAGCACATCAAGGCTACCTTTCACTGCAACCTTTCCCATTACAGTATTCTCTGGCATTATTTGAAATTAGGAAAAGAATTGCATTTGGAGACTGTTTATAGTCAATATATATTTACTATAGACTATATATATTAACTGCAGGCCCAACAGTATTGTGTTTCAAGATGTTACTCTAAAGCCAGATAGAAATTAGAGACATACAGATCCATGCTGTTGCATGATCACTTTTCAGTTTTGCACTCCAAACTGTTTTTCTACTGCTGAATACACATCAGAGTTTAGTGCAAGTTAGCACCAAAAAAAAAGTGCTAAATGGAGATGGAAAAAGGGATAAATCTTTTCTTCTTGTATCCTTCACTTATATAAAATGTAGCACAAGTATTAAAGAGGAAAATATATATTCAAAGATATCAGAAAAGTAGCCCACCATAGTAAAATGATATTGCTATAATTTCATATTAATTCTTTGTTCCAAAATCTTTGATTTCTTGCTGTCACACTCAGCGTTTGTCACCAGGCCAATGAAATGTCTTACGTGAATCACTGGGGAAGGGATCAAACTCTGAGGTGAGAAATGTTGTGGTGGTCCAGCAGTGAAAATAGGTAGCAACAAAAGTGGACCTGCCTTAGAGCTTGCAAGAGAAATCCCAGCCCTCATATGTTCCCGCTTAATAAAAAGCTGTGCAAATCGCTTGCCCAGACTGTGAAAGATGTTGCTCTTAATATTTACTTGTTATTAATAGGTAGTGTTCTCTGACTCAGGTAGATCACACTTCTGCAATGCCTTTGTATCAAAGGTGCTAATGGTCTTCTTTAATATAGTACCACCACACCCAAGAGCATGAAGAAGAAGCTTATCTGATGATCTGATGGGAACAGCAAAGGAGATGATAGAGACAGCACTCCTGTACAAAGCTCCCTGCCACCAGAGTGGGAAAGGTACTTCTGGCTCTAGCATGACGGTAGGTGAGAGCTGTGGTGGAACAAGCCCAGAACTGGCCACAGCACGCAAATTCTACATCCTGGGGGACTGAAGAGTTTTGAAAAATGTTTTCTTTTTAAATCAGAATGAATGTTTGATGAAAGGCTAAAGATGCACGTATGCACTGTCAGTGACACTCTTCATGGCACTCACTCACTTTTGTTATACCTGATCTGAGGCCAGGCTCAGGACCTGACAGTGAGAGCCCCTATGCCTGGGCTGCTGTCTGACTTGAATGTGCTCATCTTCTCTCTCTTCTCATTGCCTTTCAATGGGGAGTATGCAAAGAAGGCTCACCATATATATTCCATGTTCTTAACTTCTTTCCATAGACATCTAGATCCAACCTGACAAAAAATAGGATCTTTGGTCTGATCCAGCAGAGTCAGATGTATGTGTTCCTCAATTTCTTCCTCTTCCTTTTCTCTGGCACCCACTCACAAAGTTCCAGTCCTTTGTGAGAAGCCTCTGCTAGCTATGTCTTCAACAGAGTTGCTATGTTTCTCAAGAAAGATTCCTTTTTCAATAAATCAGAATGTTACAATAATGTTTCTCATTACAAAAAAAATTTCCAACTCAATCTCTTTAAGAATTTTCTATTGCAAAGGAGATAGGCAGAAGTTTATCCTTACATTTTCCAGATACCAGTGAGCTTGTCGTGCAAATAAAGTCTCCTTGACTGTGTGAGCAAGTCCTCGAAGTCCAAGCCCTGGCTTTTTCCTATGTAGCAGCAGTTTGTCTCAGGCAGCAGTGTTCCTGGCATCCCACCGAAATCCACAGAAAAGCTGTGATATGTCTCAGGAGGTTGTGTTTTAGACTCTATCTGCATGAACAGCAGGCTGGGCCAGTACAAGATATACCTATCTCCATTTAAAAAATCACAGCATAACAGAACTCAAAACCAAACAGTACCTCGGCATTATCCTACTTTGACAGTTGCGTGGCTCTCTTGAAGAGATCCAGATTATTTCAAGAGTATTCCAAAGAACATCCAGTCCTTGATAAAACATTGAAAACGAAACAGATTTGTTCCTCAATGAAACAAAATGTCATGCTCTGTGTACCCATAAGGAGATGTTGCATAAAGATGGCAAGTGTTCTGTCATGCTTCAGGCCTGGAGTTGGCCCAAGAACTGCAGCCATAAGCCTGGACAGACTGCTGCCCACACCAGCCTATTCCAGCACGCTCACAGTTCAGAACAGGAAGGGAACAGAGGGCTGAGCTGTCATAGCCAAGAGTCCTCCAGGCATTTAGCGCATCACAAAAGGGCCATAGGTGTTTTAGGATCCCTTGGCCCTGAAACACTCTCTAGGAATCAACTGGTTTTCAGTGACCCAGATAGCCAAACTTGAGTAGATCAATTAATTACTCTTATGACATTCTCCAGTGACCCACAACCCAGAACTGCAATCGTAGAAACTTGGTTTACTTGAACCTAGTCCCTTGGGGACTAGGAAGTCCCCAGATAGCCACAGCAGGCAATTTTGCAGGATGTGGAATAGTCATTCTGACCCCAGGCTCCTGATAGCTCTCGTGAAATTTTTTCCTTAGGAGCCATCAGGAATGACTGCTGAAGGCAGTAACTACACCGAACATACCTCCTGCCAGAGCAGCACTGAGCACGGAGTCCCACAGTGCACTCAGAGCCCTAGGCCTGACCAGTACTCAGGGAATTCAGGCTCTTCTGCCACAATGAACATGTGAATTGTTCTGCGCAAACTGGTCACTGAATGCATTCCAATAAAGGAGCAGAGGATTGTACAAAATAGGGTTGGGAGGCGCTGGAAAGGGTCACCTCATCTGTCTCCCTGCCTCAAGGCAAGCTGAGTTCACCTAAACCACTCCTGACAGATGTTTGTCTAACCTGTTCTGAAAAACATCCCATGACAGACATCCCACAGTCTCTTTAAATGGCAAAAATAACTTTTCCTAATCTTCCACAGCTCAGTTCAATACATGTTCCAACTATCTCAAAGTACAAAGATGAAGGGGAAGCCAATTTTTAACTTGCAAATAGGATTCAACTTCTAAGTTTTAAGGAAAGCTTCATGTATACAGAATGACAGCACAGTCTCAATACTTATACTGAAAGAGAAGGAGGCTTTACAGAACAGCCAGCAGAGGAGGGTAGGTCAGCAGTTGAACTCTCTGAAATTACAGCCATAACTTTGGAATGCTTTTCCCTCTACACCAATGCTGCTGCAGGCACTTACAAAGTACCTGTGATCCACCTGAGTGCACACAAGTGCATTGCCCCTCTGTACTCCACAGAACATTCTTCAGCTGCAGCACCAGCAAGGTTTCAGCCTCAGTGCCTGATAGGATTGGGCTTTGACGGAGGTCTCCAGCAAGGCCCTATACTTCATACTCCTTCAAACTTTTGCTTGTGAAGACACCAGGAGAAATCAGTGTAGACTGGTGTTGCAATTTCCATGGGGAGTTCCCTTGTCTCTGAGATAGGAGGGATACCATTACACTGCAGTATGACAGTGGTTTCTGCAACTGATAGCGAAGGAAAAGCAGAATAAAAGAATATGACCTGCATGACAATATTTCCCCATTCAGCATGGATGTACGTGTATATGCATCTGCATGCATGTGTTCAAAAAGTGAACGAGACACAAGCCTCAAAGAGTTCAACTCCTGGTTTCAGCGTTTGCAATAACCCTTGATTATCATTCTGCTAGGTAGAGTGGAAGAGATCCTAAAACATGGGTCCTATTTGATTTCAAAATGACTTTCAGGTAGGGAGAAAGAAAGAAAGAAAAGAAAAGGAAAAAAAAAAAAGAAGAAAGAAAGTTGTTCCTTGATATTTTTGTCCATAAGAAGTATATTATGTACATTCTTTTATGTGGCCTTTCTCTCCACAAGTAGTGTGGCTGCATGTTGGTGGTATTGAACAAAATTACAGTTTTACCCTGAATCCCTCAAAGTCAACATATCTTGAAGTTGTCTTTCAAAGCAGCCTTGAGACAATTTATAACGTTTGGAAGCCTGCAAAATAGAAATTAATAGAAAAGTTAGGAGCACAGACAATTGATTTTAGCATAGTTAGACAGTCTCAGAAAGAAAGGAAAAGATAGAATGACTAAAATGGAAGTAGTGGAGTTTAAAATGGAGAACACGGCAGAGTGGGAGACAAGCTACTCTGAGACCAGTGGATTGACTGGCCTCACCCAGATAAAACACATGAGGAATCTGCATCCCTGTTCTCCCTGGAAAGGCCTGTTTGGGGAAGACCAAGCTATGAGTTACTCTCAGGCAGAGGAGTGGTTCCTGAGCTACACAACTGTCTTGAGTTCACTGTGTAGCACTAGCTACCCAACTCTGGATGCCCCCAATTTTCCCCCTTGCACATGGTTGCAAGCTGCTTCTGCAATCTCAGTGACCTGAATATATGAGAGCAAAACTCTCAGAGAGAATTAGATTCAAGAGGCTTGAAGCTTCCCAGGAATCTGAAAGAGCTGGCATTTAGGTCTTCATGGCCCACTAGAGCCAGTTAAAAGGTCAGAAATAAAAGGTTATTGACCTGTAGA
>VYZQ01000043.1:77381-107742 GCA_013400655.1 Mystacornis crossleyi
AAAAAAAAAAAGAAGAAAGAAAGTTGTTCCTTGATATTTTTGTCCATAAGAAGTATATTATGTACATTCTTTTATGTGGCCTTTCTCTCCACAAGTAGTGTGGCTGCATGTTGGTGGTATTGAACAAAATTACAGTTTTACCCTGAATCCCTCAAAGTCAACATATCTTGAAGTTGTCTTTCAAAACAGCCTTGAGACAATTTATAACGTTTGGAAGCCTGCAAAATAGAAATTAATAGAAAAGTTAGGAGCACAGNGTTTGACAGGTCGCTGACCCCACAGCATATGAAATCAGGAAAATAACTGGTAAATTTACTCTACATTTTGTATTATTGCAATTGATTTTAAATAAATTACTAAGCAGTATCACTAACTGTGAAAGCTTATGAAGGGCACAAGTAATTCCCACTGCAAGAAATACTAAACAACATTTTGTAGCCTAAATTATACAGCCAGTCAAATTAGAGATCATAAGGTCCTATCTGGCCTTACAGTCCATGAATCTGTTGTTTCCCTATTGCAAAATTAAGTACCTCTATGTGTGATTTTAGCTTTTCTTGTATTTCTTGTATTATATTTCTCATGATCTTCCTAAAATCTATGCAGCTACCATTTCTTAAAAAAAAATATATCCATGCAAAACCCCATATTATTATATATTACACACAAGAAAGGTTTGTTCTTGACATGTTGCCAAGAAAGCTTGAGAACACAAGTCTCTCTATCACTTTGATCATGAAAGACAAGTGGTTCCAGTTATTTGAAACTTTATTTGACAGGATGGAAGTAAGATAGGAAGTGAAATGTTAAACTCTACTGTAAAGATCAATGCTTGAGAAACATATAAACAAAACAGAACAGAAGAAGTGGATTTTCAAAAGTCAATACAAATGGAGGGAATGACTCTGGTATACATTTTATCAAACACCCCTTTAAAAGCACTGCCCTCATGCAAGTGAACTCTTGATTGTTGCTATGCTCAGAGCACTCTCGCTAATTCTAGAAAGCCACTGGCTGGCAACAGCAGATTGCTAGTGCTTAACAGTGCTAATCAGCATCAAAATGCTGCTGCAGCTCTATGAGCACCTTTTCACCCACATTCTTCCCTCACAGCGACTAAATCCTTGAAGTCAATAGAATTAGTCCTGATCCAGGCTGGTGGAAATGAGAGCAGAATAAGTACCTTGTCCCTTCAACTGATAATCCTTGTAATAGTCTTCCTCTAAAGGAAAGCAAAAGCCACTGCCTGAAGAAGTTACCACAGCTTTCAACTAGATTGAATATTTTACACACAAAAGAAAGCCTTCGAGAAATTACATCAAAAGTGGATGTTTATTTTAGTTCGGTTCTTCTGACATTACTGAGAAACTCTAGTTTTGCCTCAGGCCAAAATCATATTATATAGATGAAAGACCAATAGCTTATCTGCCAGCCTGATCACAATTAGGATAGGACTAAGCAAGAGCAAATTTATAAGATGGAAATAGTTGCAATATTTTAAAAGATTCAAAGAGCTTAGGAATCTTTAGTGCTTCCCTTTGTATGAAGTACATGCTTAAAGACCACTGGTAGCCAATATACTAAATGAGACAAGGCAGGTGTTGTGGTGGCTGCTGTTTATGTGATATTCTCAAAGTCAGCTGGGTTAATATCCCCAGAAGTATTCATCTTTCCACTAGTCAAGAGAGGATGTATCTGAAGCAGTAACCACTACTAGAGACCACTTCACATGAGACAGAAATGCAACACAGCACAGCTGCCATAGGCATTAATATTTTCTGAAGTCTACAAGTAAGTTTGTACTACAGTGGATGATCCTGTGGAGAAGGACACATAACACATAGCCATTAGATAGTAAGCTAGTTGTGATCAATTTTTTCCCACAGGAACTTCTCCCTTACAGGTGTTTTCATCTCACAGTATCACTGGGCAAATGAAAACTAGTTCATCCATTTTTCATCAAAGAGCACGCAGTTTCAAACTAGCTCACCCTGACCATGGAGGAGGAGCAGGCGTCGGAATCTGCAGATCAGATGATGCACAGTAACCTGTTATCTTCAGTGATTTCTTCACATATTCACTGCTTGAGAACTCTCATGCAGTTCTGCTGTATTAACACCACCCTACTGGGAAATCCATTTTCAGTTCACATACGAGAAACAAGAATTCAGTCAATTCTAACTGGAGGTTTACGAGCCCAGAGACTAAGCCACTAACCTTCCTGCTATTGTTTTATCTAAGAAAATCAGTTTCAGCTGTTAGTCTTTTTCTTCCTCTAGTAAAAAACTGATCATAATTCCTTTGAGAGTAAAATGCACATCAATATTTGCAATATGAAGTCTGGAGTAACATATTAGGACCTCAAGTGCTTGTTGAACACATCTGTGAGATAAAATCAGTGACAGGTATCATTGCCAATACCTGTCTGGTAGGCCAAATAAGAGGCTGATGTATCCACGGATGTGCTATCAGTCTATTTGATTCTGCACAGATTTTGGAGAAACGAGGAAAACAGAACATTCCCATTATATTCTCCCATAACAAGGAATAAAAGAACTGGAAATGCATCAGTAGGCATCACAATAAGCATTTAAGAATCAGTAGTGACAGCCTGATGTCTGTAATTCCTCCAGAGCAGTATAACAGCAGAGTCCTCAAAATGTATCCCCACTTGATCTTTCCACTGTTTTCTTATGCTCTGACATCTGAAAACACTTGTTGTTTTCTTGTTCTTATGCTGGACATCTTGCTCTGGGCACAGGTTGAAACATCTGCATGCTGTGAGGTGAGATACGTCGACGTATGATATAACAATAACAAATTACATTTTGCTTTTGTTGTTTTTAGTACTAGATAGAGATACTGCAACCATTAACTCCAGCAAGCCTGGGTCTTTTCTGTTTGTGTTGTTCTCCACCTAGTACTGAATGCCTCCATCTGTTCCCTTCCCTGTCTGTGAATTGTTCCTGATCTATAGCCATTGATCCTCTTGATCCTTTCTTTCTATAATTTGGCCATTACTAAGAGCTGAAAGCCTTCTCCTCCACAGCTCATTATTTACTAGCTATTTTGAAATTACATCCAAAAGTAGAGCTGACTTACATACACCCTGATGCAACAGAGAGAAAGAGCAGGAGAGCATTCTCCTGGAGAAAGAGCCACAGGATCTCGTATTCTTCAATAGCTGTTTCAGTTAAACAATTTCTTCCAACTCCCTTAGTTCTTCTCACTCCCATGTTTGTAGAGTTGGGAATTTGGGCACTGCTGCTGCTGACACAGTGTTTGGGTTAACCCGGCAACCAATGCTGCTCAATAACTCTTGGATCAGAGGTAAAGGTTCATCTTAGAACACTGTGATGGTGACTGAAGCAATAGGGGTATTTTCACATAGATTAACCCAGCAACACTAGTATATAACTATTTAAACAGTTCTCTGAATTGCAGTAACTGGTCAAACCTGTTCTAACAACAGCCTCTGGCGTTGAGAGCAAGCAGCTCCAGTGAAGCTGCTGCTGGAGGGGATCCGATGTTTCAAATTGGAGTATTTTACATTAGTTTGGACTTTCTCCAGGCAACTGTAAATGATTTTTTGGACAGGGCAAAGTCCTTCAGCTATCTCCCTAGATCAATCATCATTCTTAGCTTGCAGCACTCAGTATTTTTCCCACCTTAGCAAAACATATCATTGTAGGCAGGTTGCATATTCCTACCATGTAGTTTACCACAAGCTGTTAATGACTTGTGACTTCCTTATGCAATCAGGCAGAGAAGACTTGTTTCATACTAAGCAGGTAAGCAAAATTTAAACCAGATGATTCCAAAAATGAAGGGCATTAAGAGAAATTAAATTAACATAATTTTATATACCTAAGTAGTGGGGACAAAGCACAGGAGGAAAATAGCAATACATTGAGAGCCGTCAGTGCTTACTTGGAAGACTCATGTTCAAGAAATGACTGGATATGGCACTTAGTGTCATAGTCTAGTTGACAAGGTTGGACTCAATCTCAGAAGTCTTTATCAACATAAATGATTCTGTAATCCTGTTAGACACGAAAAACGGCTCAAGGCAGGAGTTCTAGAAAAATGTCAGTAAGGAAGTTCTCCAAATTACTTATAAACCTTGACTTAGAGAATTCACTTAATATATCAAGGTTCTTGGTCAACTTCTGACTTATTCAGTTGGACCCTCAAGACACACTGCGAGACATTAGTCACACGACAAGAAATTAGCCATGAAAATACCACCTTAAATTTCATGAGCTGTCATATGAATCCAATTTCACCTGCCTTTCCAGTTCAAACAACAGAACTACATACGGACATATGGATTTAAACAAGTCCTCCCTTTATGTAATAGCAACGTTGGTTGGAGTGGAAGGATGATGCAAATGAAAGCTTTTTGTAACACTTTATGAGAACCTCACTTCACTTGAACAGGGAGCAAACTGGCATTTGCAATCAATCTGGCTCCAGTAATTAAAGGGATCTTCTAAATCTACTTCTTAGTGGCAAGAGACTCTATTTACTGGTTAATTAAAGACTCTTAAGCTCTTTCAGAAGAGACATTCAAAAAAAAAAAAAAACAAAAACTAATGAGAATGCAGGGCTGAAATTACTGGTTAGGCACAAAACAAAAGGAGAAATTTTACATTTATCCACTAGCTCATGTGTGCCTCTGTTTTGAAATGTCTTGTTCCCTTTCACAGAGCTGAGGGTGAAAAGAAAGGTGCATGTATCCTAACAGCTTCATGGACGTGACTGAGCTTACCAGAGCCCCCTGCCCCAGCAGTAGTGGCACAGCTGGGCTCTCTCTTGTAATGTGCTGGCTGCATGGCCGGTCACTCCGTCATCAACACTGCAGGGGACCCTCCAGGTACTTCTGGGGAGGTAGTGTACGAGAGAGGTGGAAGGGCAGCAAGGGACTTATTAGCATAGTTGCAATATTAGCACAACTTTATGACTCTCAAACTGATCAGGGGAAAAGTACATATGTGATATCTACACGTGTCAAGAGTACTTCACTTAGAACAGATTTTCCTGTGTTTCATTCTAGCCACCCAGCTCATTATTTTTCAGAGTAAGGTGGTCCAGAAGTCTGCGTGCTATTTAAGGCTCTGGAAAATCAGAACTTGTTTTTGCCCCACACCACAAACTTCTTTTGTAACCCCTTGTTATCACAGCATAAAACAGTAAAAATTACAGTTTGTATGGTTATATCCCTGTGACTCCTTCTACTCAAGTGATTGCTCAGTAGAATCACCGACACAAGAGTCTCTGCCTCTCTTTGCCAAAGTGCAGCATGAAGCCTTCCACTGTGGACTTGCTGTAAGAACAAATACATTAGAAACCATATGGTTCCAGGGACCTGTGTCAGTGGGCACAAAATCAGTATATCAGCTAGGGGAGCATGCTTGGGCTGTTCTTAGATCCTAACATTAAACTGCAAAATCAGAGTTTCCAAAGGCAAGATTTTAAATGCATTTTGATAAGGCATCTAATCAGTTATGGTAAGTTCTTTCAGATTCAGTGCTAAATTGTGTGTTGGGTGTCATTCAGCCAGGCAAAAGTGAGTTTTCTTCCTGTCGCAAGCCAACAAGTAGCACTGGGTGCAGGTCGGTACACTCCAAGTACAAGTTGCTAGTGCTTCAGCTAATATAGTCTGACCCTCTACAAGCCTTAATTCCTCAGATATAGAATAATGTTATCTATCCCCACACAACTTTCTGTCAGTCCAAGCTATGAACAGAAAAAATTATGGTCTAGCCACAGAAAATAGCACTAGCTGTAAACTATGTCTGGTTTGTTGTTGAAGTGGTGCTGCACTCCTTCTCTGAAATGTAATACTCTGAACGTTTGCAGTAATTTACTGCATAATATAATATTTAATTTGATAATAGTTCTCTAGCTCACAGCCTGGATTTATTCAAAGATTTATTCAAGTCCAATGCAGATGTCTCTTCTGCCCTGTGCAACTTCTGACTCCATCCTTATCAGCATACAAATGAGTGAATTCGAGCAGAGCGCTGAGCACACACAGGTGCTGCAAAGGTCAGATGAATATGAGGGCAAGGGTGCTTTCTAGGTTTTCACCTGTATTTATACATGTGTACATACACACATGCTGATAAGCTTTGATTCAGAGAAGTCAGCTGAATGTGAGCAAAAAGGAAATTTATTGGGTCTTTGATTCAAAGGAACTTAATTTCAGTATTTTCTAAAGAGCCTCTTCTTACTTATTCCCTCATGCATACCAGCTCTCCCTTTCCGCAAAAGTCCCATTTCCTGCCTGTATGGTCCTAACTTTCCTGTGGAGGGGCTTCAGAAGCAGAGTCCAGCCAGGTACCTGCAGTGCTCAGTGAGCCGACAGAACACCATGTAAGAGTCACGGTGACGCAACTGTACAAAGAAAGCCTTCGACTACTGTAATAGCTGTAAAACCCTAGCAGAAAGGTGTGAAGACAGGATAAAATCTGATACAAAGGCATCTTAAGTGCTTGCATTTTGTACCAAATCAGCTGCCTTTTTTTTCATATGATAAAATCTGGCTGAGTATTTTGAAATAGAGGCTGCATAAAAGACCTCAAGAGACAAGTTTTGTGGTGGTGCTCCCAACACTGGTTGTGTTCACAGTCCTGAATTCAGCTGAAAACTACACTCCTGGTCTTTTGAGGGCTGTCTGCCTTGTTCCCAGTTCTTGCTATCTCATAGTGATTTGCTTTTCCAGCAGAAGTAGTCTCCTATCTCTGCTCCCTGTTCTCTGTATAGTTGTCACTGTTGGGAAGTTTCTTTCTCCACCAGTTAGGTTAGCTTTTGGAAAGCTCTACCTCAGTTTCCTCTGCCCTCTCACATATCTCCTCTAAGTAATTCTGCTTATTTAATCATCCCTTTGGACTCCTTCCTCATTCATAAGAGGGAAGTCTGACAGACAAATAAATCTTTAGCTGTCATCACTTCTCTCCTGGCAAGAAGAAGAACTGACAACCAAGGCTTTTCCCACGGCTGAGCAAACTAGAACCCATGGGCTACACGTTTGCCAGTAAATTAAACCACTAATCTGTTGTGCTTAACTGTTACAGCACATTTAGGCATACTTTCTGCCAGGGCAAATTTACATTCTACTAAATTTACTAACTTCCAGATACTATTGATTGAGTAGCAGATTCTGTTTTTGTAATGGGATGTTTTTACCTCTTCACTGCCTACTTTTCAACAGAAGTGATCTGTCTCAATTCACTGACCAAAAACTGATCACAACCTGGAAAAGGCAAGCCCTGTTGTGGTTAAAGTCGGCAAAGTGCAATCCCAATGCAGCTTGTTCTGTTTGTGTAAGTCACTCCAACGCCCAGCATCAATCAAGAGGTGAAAGTTGCTGACAAAGGCCACCTTTCTTGAACATTTCCTCATCCCACCACTTTCTCCGCCCTTTCTTTCTCCCCTGGGAAACAAGAAGCTTTTTTTGCTTTGCTTCCAAATTCTCCACAAGAGTATGTTTCCCAGCCTAGTGAAATCCCTTTGGAGCACATCACAGCTCCCCATCACTTTCTGGTGATGAAAGAGTTATGAAACCGCATCCTTCCAATATTCACAGGGAAGAGCATAGAGAGGTCCCTGAGCATCCCCTCTGCACAGTATCCTCAGTAGCAGACACATAGAGCCCAAGCTCCACCTTACTGACAGCAGGGACAGTCATGCAGTACACAACTCTTCCATACTTTGTTGTGAACTGGACCCAAAACACAAGCCTATTCAAAGAATATAAACACATATTCAGCATGTAGGAAGAACAGGCATGAGATACCAGGTAAAGAAAAATTCCCTGTCTTGCAAAATGAGATATTTATGAAGGCTGTTTCAAAAAACTGCCTCCAAAACATAAAGAAGTCCAAAGAAGAGGAAAAAGCTTCTTTCAGCTTTTGTGACTTTTCAAGTTAGCTGTGCATCTAACTAGTTGGGAGGGCCTCTTAAGCTCTGAATTTCAGTTCTCAGCCTCACTCAGCCATCACTACATGTTTCCCAAATAACTCTATCTTCCCCAAAACAGGCAGAAATACCTGAGATCTCTTCCCTGTAACACCGTCAGGAACTAACATTTAAAGACAATAGTATGACACAAACAAGGTAATTTAATTAAATTATATAGAGTTATGATTGCCTCCAGATGGGAGACACAATTTCTTATTCTTCATACATTACATGGTAGAACAACTTGTTGCTTCCCCTCATTCAGCCTACATAACCAAAATCGAAGTTTTCATTTGATTATTCAATCAGATGTACATGTAAGATTCTTAGTAATAACAGACTTGAATTTCATTGGCTTTGCAGTCAGGAACAAGTCTTGCAGAGAACATGGGCTTATAGAATTGTACATTTTCACAGTGTACAGACACTCCCGTAGATTTAAAAATATATGTATTTTTGGTAGAAATACCAGCATCAGAGATTTTTTGAGTTTCTCAAGCTAATAAATACCAAGTTTTGCATGAATTTAAATGCCAAATTCAATGTTGCCAGCAAGTTTGAGATTTTTCCATTGGAGGCAGAGAGATTCCAGTGCCTGAACACCTCTAGCAGGCTTTATTAACAGAAAGCACCCTGTTAAGAAGGCCACAGAGAGATTGTGTGCGATCAGATGAAAGCAGGATAAGATATGAATATCTGAATCACACACAGTGATAGCTGAGGGAGGCTGGAAACTGAAATTCAGATACTGATTTCATAGCCCTACAGCGCATGAATTCCTTTGTAGCTCAGGCCTGTGGCACTATGATCACACTTTTTTAATGCAAAGAGAAAGAAGTGAACATTTGAACTATTTTATGCAATTTTAAAAATAGGAAATATCTTAAAGAAATAGCATTCAACTTTTTGGTTGGAATTATTTCTTTTGTAAACTGTCGCGGGGTGAGAATGCTTCCCCCCCGCCCCCGGGGGGTTGGGCCTTGGGAGTGAAAGCGTGGTTACCCGGGGTTTCCAGACCCCCCACTCTCTGGTCACATGTGCCCAAATCCTGTCCCTACTGGCCATTCATGTTGCCCCTGCCCCGAGAACTGTGGTTGTCCCATGATGCTTTTCAGTCTGTGCTGGAGCTCCCAGCAATGAGGCTGGGAGAATAAAATATCTCTGAACATCCACGCAAATATCGCTCCATGATTCTTTCCACGGGCTAAACTGTCTTCAGGAGGTTGCACCTGACCACAGCATTGGAGTTCAAAAACAGTAGGTGAAAGACTGTGGCTGAAATTCATGGAGAAAGGAAACAAATATAAATCTAAGTGTTTAATGTGCAAGGGCTCTTCCCTACAAAATTCTCCCTGTTCTGGAGATCTTTTTACCTACATAGACCTGTTTGAGAGAATGTTTGTGGACAATGGCCACAGTCAACCACAGTCAAGACAATATCCACCTTTTTTTTTTTCAGGAGTAGTTTTGGAACTGCCAAAACAAAACATAAGCAACTAGTTCTCTCTCTCTGATCTATAACACAGGTTAACCAATCCATTTTTTAATTTACCAATAAACAAGCAGTTAGCTCTTTGGCTGTTTGTCCTGCCTTCACAGCAAGCTGCTTTTGCAGGTTTGGCTTGATGATTTAGCTATATAACATGTGGAGGCTCCATAGCATTTTCTCCTTTCAGATTCTTACAGAAATATAAGATACTTGCCTACAACTACAATCCAGTTAAATAAACTGTAGTAAATATTAGCCTACTATCCAGTTAAATAAAAAATAATCTTTTGATTTTAAAAATCCCAAGGACACCCTTGTTTCCACCCCTCAGCTGCACAACAGTGTGCATGTGATTTTTTGAGAGTGAGTCCAAGGCAGAAGTATGGAGATCTGAAACACAACAGGAAGGTTTAGGTCTGAAATCATTATTTTCATAAGGGCTGATGCCTTTCTGGATGACTTGCATTTCATCTCTACACACTGAGCTGGTGAATCCGTCTTCTACTCTCTCTGTCAAACACAAATACTTACTCACTTGCTAATAAACTTATGTCTCAAAAAAAATCCTCTTATAATGTCATTTTAGAATTTTCAGCAACACCTTCTCTGTCTACAATATATCAGTGCCAAAAGAATGCACAATTAGCAAGATTTGTACTTTGTTCACTGTTGGTCTGTGTAAGTTCTGCTCTGTTTCACACACCCATATCCTACTAATTTCTTTGTGAGCACTACATTACCAAAAAGATTCAGAATCAAGATCCAGCTACTGGCACAAAGTGTCACTTACTGGATAAAAATAGGAAAAATTTTCCTTCCAAACCTTACAGATTTTAATATATTTGCTAATCAACTCCCCCCTCCCAGAAATTATCTATCTTGTCCATTGGAAAGATATAGCCTGTCTGTAAAATAACACTGATTTTTAGGTGCCATGTCACAAAAACATTGATCCTTACTTTATTATACAATAAAAATATATATTATGTGGTAGAGCAGCGTATTATATCTTGTATATGTGATCAATATATTCAGGGTTCATAGAGTAAAAGTCCTTGTGAAAGAATCATAGAATCATTAAGGCTGGAAAAGACCTCTAAGATCCCCAAGTCCAACCACTAAGAAGACACAATATATGGAGTTTGTGATTTGATAGATACTGCCCGCTCCACAACAGACGCTAAATTCAGCAGGTATATGATAATACATCATTCTTAATTTAGTGCCAGATCTTGGTTATATGGGTCAGAGGCAGCCTCTACTAGATCATGTAAACCACGTACATTCATTGCAAACTGCACCAAAACATCCTTTCTACTATTATGCCATTTCAGCAGATAATTTTAAAAAGAGAGACATCTGTCTATTTTTAAAACATAGCTAAATTGAACAGATGTATGACCTGTTGGAGACCATGGAGATGTATCCAGACTGAAGAGCAGGGCCCAGTGACAGCACAAGAATCTGTGGGCTTAAACTGAAATAAAACAAATTCCACTTCTACATAAGCAAAAATATTTTACTGTGAGGATGGTAAAACACTGGCACAGGTTGCCCAGAAACGTTGTAGCCTCTCCTTTCTTGGAGATACACAAACCTAACTGGGCATGGCCCTGAGCAACCTGCTGTGACTGACCCTGCTGGAAGCTGGGGTGGAGGTTGGACTGCACCATTTTAAGAGGCCCTTTCTAATCTCAGCCCTCCCGGGATACAGTGATTGTGTGATGCTTGAACATGCTGGATAGGCGCTCATTTTCAGTCTTCATACCAATAAAACTACACAATAATTATGTACACCATTTTCCAGTTCAAGATCTTCTGTCCCTTACTGCAAGCTCAGGTGAAAAATGAGGTGGAGGAAGAGCATTTCCCTGAGCTGTGGCTGCTGGCAGACACACAACTCTAAGACTGGTTACAGAGTGCTCCGGGAGAGGCAGTATGCTGTCTCGGTGATTTCAAGGAAACTCTCTCATACCCAGGAAAGCAAAGAAAAACTCCTCAAGAAGGTTAGCTATGCCACAGGTGCCTGCTGCAGGGTTTCTCACAACCTCTCTGATGCATTTTATCAGGTGATTAATCCATGCAGGATGCTGAGCTAGAGCAGCAGAACTGTCTGCCCCAGACTGACTGTAGCCGTAGTCCAAGCATCTGATTCCAAGATATGCTCAGTGTTAACAGCACATTCACTGAGCACATCTCCATCAGAGGTATTGCTGGTGTCCAACAGCAGCAGAAAATGGGTGGACCACTAGTTCTCATGGCCATAAGAACAGAAATAAATAAATTTAGGATTTTTGCATCTAATTCTTCACAAATACTGTGAGCGCTCAGACTGGGCTGTCAAGATCACTAAGTAGCTAGTCTCCTCCTATTTATTCAGAGAAGAAAAAAGAAACATCATTTCCCTCTCCTCCAATACAGTTCTTGGCAAACTGCTGGAAAGTATTTCATAATTTTTTTTAATGCACATATCACTGTCTAGACATGGGGAAGTTCAGTGAATACTTATGTTTCTGCATTTTATGAAACTAATACAGCATATTAAAGAAACTAATATAGCATAATGAGAAAAGAATGCTGAATAAATTCTGACAGTGACAATGTAAAGCTATTAAAATTGTACTGTTTAGATAGGATTTTCCAAGCCATTGTAGTTGATTTCTGCCTAGTGTGTTGTTCAAGCACCCTTAAGAGAAAGTAAAACCTCTTTGTCCATGGACCAAGCTTTCTGATGGCCTCAGGAAAATATTAGTTTGGCTCTTTCTCAAGACTTTTAGTACTCTGCAGTACCCCATCAAAAATTTTTTTCCTGTTAGCATGTGCCTCAATCCTGCCAGTGATGCATGCTAACATTGTGGTCTCTGAATTAATCCACTGAACTCAAAAGGAGTACTCAGGCTGTGTGAAGTTAAGCACACACAGACATGCTTGCAGGGTTGAGACTGTATTTGAGATGACAGGGGGAAAGCTAAGGCATTTTATAGGCCAGCTTTTAACCAGATTAGCTTAACAAACATAGGGGGGGAAAAAAGGTTTTGTCTATTTTAGAGATCAAAATTAATCCATTGTTTGCCATTCCAACAAAGTTAAAAATTACTGTTATACCTTTTTATTTAAATATTCTTATTATGGGGCTTGACTGTACAATTGTCTAAACAGCCAGCTAGTTTGCCTCTGAATTTATAAAACCCAAGCCACAGTTTTTAAGGGTTTGTAAGGGTTTTTACCACAAATATTATTTTCCTGCTTGAAACTTCGAAATGAACTAAAGCAGGAGAAAGAAATTACTTCTTCTTCTAAGGACCAAAATAGCTGCAAAGAGTGAGAAAATGTGCCTTAGCTTATTGGCAGCTGCACCTGTAATTATCTGAAGTAGAGTCTCAGTGCAGAGTCAGGATCCAGGGCCATGTCCCCAGTTTCTGGGGCTGCAAACAGCTCTGGTCATTCTTCCCATTTGCTGCCTGTTTTCTCAGGCAAGAAACACCAAGCAGAGCTCAATACAAACCTGCATGAGGCTTGAGGTAAATGTGCTCTATCCTTTTGTGACAGCAAGATGGACCATAGATATCCACGGGCTTTTGATCAAGAAGTTCATATTTTACTGCAGATACCTATTTCGTCTACTGTAGATACTTATTTGTCAGATAAAATAACTTCTGAGTAGAAACCAAATGCATTATGTGAGGTAAACAAAGTAGAGTGCCTTGACCACAAATAGTGTGTTTTCCTGGAGGAAAAGTGTGTGATGGGAAATTTTTTTTTTTTCTTCCTCTAGTCTTGCCCAAGTCCAGCAACTGTGAGCACTGAAGAAACCCCCCCAAATCTTTTCTCAGCTTCTAGGAAACTCTTCTAGTATCTTGGAGGCTATTAGGTCTGCTTCAACTGGAAAGTTTCTATGTTTCTCAAGATGCCACTCTCAATGCTTTTTTTATCAACAGCTCCATCTCTGGGCAGCACCAAAGCATCTTGACAAGCAGCTGCTTTTAAGCCAAGCAGATGTCCCTTCATCCCCCAGTACCCAGCTCACTGCAATTCTGTGGCCAGGAGGACACAAGCAGGTGGGTTTCCCAGCCACTCTCAAGCCACACTTTGAAAAAAATGTTCCACTTTTGTATAGAAAATCAAATAAACTGAATGTCCATCACAAGAAGACAAGATGGCTAATAAATCTTAAAAAAAAACCTGGGTGATGAAAGACAGACTTCCCTACTCTGACCAAAGGGATGATATTTTCACCTTCATGGGAGGTGGGGAAGAGGGAATTGCTTGTACCAACATGAACTGTTTTGCTGAAAATGCAAAGTAGCCAATAAATCCAGACATAAAATACCCCCGTAATCAGGAAAGTGTTTGGAGACCCATGAGCAGGGTGAGGCAATCCCCTGTGAGAGCATCTGCATCCACCCACCTGTTCCAGAACCCCATTTGGCAGGATCAAAGATGAAAGGCATGCTTCAGCTAGAAGAGGACATACAGAGGACTTACTGTCAGCACTGATAGCTAACCCTTTAATAGCCAACAAAGCCCTGGCTAGAACATCACATCAGGTGTTACCTTATGACACAACTATTTTCAGGGGTTTTGACAAGTTAACCAGAAACAGCTAAACACAGGTCCATGCCACGCAGGGCTGCAAACAGCTAATAGCTACAAGCTGTGTGGCTGAGACATACAGGTAGAGCAGGATAAAGGCAGATACTCTGCAGGATTATCAGGCCATGGTATATAGCTCCTGGACCATATTCAGGAGCAATATGTAAGCAAATGCCTTCAAAAGTTTTCACCTCCTTTCCTCCTAATTCTGCAATATTCACTGGTCCCTGTCTAACTGTCTATAAAGGCTGGGGCAGCTGGTCCATGAGGAATTTACACAGATACAGACAGGAAGAGCAAAGATGGGCTGAGGGAAAGTAAAGGACACATTCATATGAAAATGAAAACTGGACCACTCTCCTGAGTACTCAGGGACAGTTCCACCAACCCATTAGTCTCCTCTCACACAGCTGCTTCCCAAACCTTGAACAAAGCCACTCCAGCCTGCCATTCACCCTAGGAAGAAGTCCACATTGATTGGGTCCCTTTATAGGGATCCCCAGGCTTTAAAACACTCTTTCCAAGTGCTTTAAGACAAGATGTTTCTATTCTTGGAATGGAAAAGAAAGCCTATTGCTTCTAAGATAAAAGGTCCAATCTGCATCTTTCTTTTGCTCAGTACCTCCCCATACTGGGAGGGATGCCAAGAAGCAGGATAACATTTTAAGTCTGTGCAAATACTCTGCTACCAGCAGTTCCCTAAACTGGTCTGCTTCCTATCAGCACTCTTTAGGTAAAGAGTAACCATCTGCCTGAAAGAATTACTGTTCCTCACTGCTGTGTAAAAAGCCAGGTTGCTTGTGTTTATCTGAAGGAAGGCAAGTCCTTCCTATTTCTTTTAGACTTAATTCTGTTAGTCTTGGGAGACAATATCTCTGTAAATAGTTTAACCCTTCTAAAGCCAGTTAACAACATGGATGAGATGCCTAGTTTTCACAGCCAGTCTCACAAAGCAGCCTGACATCTTGTTGATTGGTGCAGTACACCCAGTGCCTCCAGAAGGTGCTGGGAGAACAGAGGAGGCTCTGCTACTACCCCTACTGCACCCTTCAACAAATCCCCCATGCCCCAGCTTCTCAGCCTGAGGCTGGGACTAAGTGTTTTTGCTCCCTAATGAACTTGTTGTTGGGATGAAATGTGATGAGGTGTGTTAAAATCTCCTGGAAAGAGCTGCAGGTTTATAAAATCTTAGTTTGTATTTGTGACTTTGGCTCATATAAATATATCATTGCAATTAAGTAACAGAGTCAGCCATAAATTTTACCTTTGAATCAGAGCATGGTCTATGACCCATAAATTCCAGAGTGATTACAAAATACCTAATGAACTTCATCTAATACCAAGCGCTAAGTAATATACTGAATGTCTGATAACAGAAGAGAAGGATTAGGAGGGGTCTTGGAAGAAACTCCTGTGGCTTTGCCTTCTTCATTAGCTCCCCATCGCTGCAGAGATACAGATTATGGTTTCTAGGGTAACTAGACACAGACACACACAAAAAGGACACATTGTCTAGTTTGGTTTCCTGAGAGTGTCAGAGCATTGTCAGGCCAGAAGCATTGCCTAAACATGATTATGAAAGAGATTTGTAATTTATTTAGCCACTCATTTTAATTCACAGTCATACCTTATGCACCATTTTTTGTTTTAAGGGTAATTCTCATATTTAAATATACAGTTTCTAACAAATAGTGACACTTTAAAATTCACAGACCATTATTAAAGACACAGAAGACAGATGGTCTTTGTGTACATTGTCTATGTGCGTATGTTACTACTGAGCGAGTTTGTACTTGGCTTCATGTTACACAGAGAAACATAAAAATTTGAATAAACATATGACTTTTCTATTATATTTATGTTTCTGTATGGTTTACATGCATACACACCCCACATGACAGACCATTTCAGATCACAGCCTTTCACACTGTGGAAGGGAGTAAATTATGTGAGTGTAAGATGTGTAAGGGCCAAAAATGAGGCCATGCTGGGTAAAACTGGGGCCTAATGATCCTTTGTAACAGAAGTGACTTGTCTCATTCGGTGTTTGCCAGACAGGGTTATGGGCTGTTCCCATGTGCACACTTGTGCTGTGTCTCTGATAGAGCTCTGCTCAATTTTCTTTTCTTGAGACCAGGAGACACCATGCACCTGCTGCAAAGCCCACCGGACACTGCCACCACAAGGGCTTTGGGCACACCAAACATTTTTCACCTACAGTGTGGACACTCCTACCCTTTTCTCTCTGCACTTCCAAACCTTGTGTCATTGCATCTGAAGAAGCAGCATGACTCCTCCTCCTTGGGACCCATCTTTACCACTTACCAAGGTCTGTGTCACCCAGAGACAGCATTCCTTCCTCCATCTTCAATAGTTTCAGGTCACTGATGCCAGGTCAATCAGTCATCAGCCCACCCAGTTATCAAGGACCTAAATGTGATGTTACTCATATGCTCTGGCTGGGACAATGGCAATATATCAAACTGCATTCAGGAACATTCCCAGGCACAGAACAGATTGTCTGTTCTGCTCAATCATTTGAGCAGCCCAACGTGGGTTTGGCCCATGCAAACTTGCACTCCTCTGGAGTGTTCCTGGGCAGGGTTCAGGAGCCAGACCACTCCAGCAGCCACCTCAAGCAGTTTGCATGCAGCCACCCTAGCTTGCAAGGACAAGGGGCTGCTCAGAGAGCTCAAGGCTGTTTCATGCCAGGTACCAGACCATCCCCAGGCATATTCAATTTACTAACATAAAAAGGACCTTTGAGACTTTCACAGATCAGGGCTGATCACCCCAGTATGCTTGATGAAGCCATAGTCAATGCTAATGAGCTGATTGCTTTCTAATCATTCAAGGTATTTCATTTTCATATTTACCATGAACAAAGCAAATGCCTTGCAGATGTCTTGTTCGCATTATCAGTTGTTTTAAACATAAATATAATTATTTTTTTCACCATAAATATCAGAACCCCCAGTCTGAGAAAACTTTCAAGCAAAGGAGTTTGAATCCATGACAAGATAGAGTAAGTAACCCAGTGCCCTGAAGTGACACCAGCAAATCACTCTACAGCAGCTTGTTCATGCCCAGTGCTGCTGTAAGCATCCCAAGCCCTGGTGAAATCCAAATAAAGGAAACCAACTGAGGCTACTGTCCAGCAAAGAGCTTGTAATAAGCACTGAAACTGATTTAACCTTACCTTGTTCTGTTCTGTGGAAAGGCTGATTTCTCCCAGTATCCTTCATACTTAAAGATTCTCTAAGTGTCCCACTCCCCCAGCTAAACCTGATGGCAAACATCTCAAACACAGGTTAACCAAGCCATGCCAAGGCCAGAAAGTCACATAATGCTATAGCCCCAACTCTTTGGAGCAAAGAAAGACCATGAAGAAACCTGTGACTTTTCACAGGGCAGCTGCAGGTGTTTTAATAGAGGTAGTTTAGAAGATGTCAGAAAACTTGCTATTTTATATCTGGACAGAGTTCAGCAACATTTTCAGGCCAGACAGGTGCTAAACCAATGTAGAAAATCGATAGTATTAAACAGGTATTTAAATAAACAAACAATCAAACAAAAAAACCCCCACCCAAAACTAAGAAAAACCCACCACCATGTATACACAAAAATATAAGTAAGATGAAAAGTTCAAAGAGTTTGACTATACATGTACATTATACAGAACAACTGGAATGTGTTATACATAGCCAGCATTTTCTGACTTGAGAACAATTAGAAAGGATTCAAGATGCCTAATTCCACTTCCAAGTGGTATCAGGCACTAACTAAACTGTACTGCAAGCACCAACAAACTTGCATTTCCTGTTCTTAAATGTTCTGAGGCTCTCTGAGTTTTAACTGCTGAACCTTGAGATAGAGATCACAGTAACAGCAGCAGAACAGAACAAAGGGAAGGAAAGCGCAACTGAAGCAGAAGCTTAAACCAAAGCATTTAATTGCATGTTGCTGATGTGCTTCTTTTAAGAGGACATAAAAAGGGTATTATAAGGGATTCAAAGTGTTTAGGGGTGAGGAAAGAGGGGAGGAAGAGACAGAACTTCAAATAAACATTCCATGGAGAGGAAATATCTAATAATTTATTGACCTTCAGTTTCACATTGTGAAAAAAGTGAATTTTACAAAATTTCAAGATGTAGTAGCAAACAACATAGACAATTTTACTTCCTCACTTGCAGAGCTTTCTTTTAGCACATGAACCATGTCTTCAGTGGCCAGGAATGCGAACATTATTCTGTTCTAATCACTCCTATTCAGACAGGTGTCAGACATACAGAAAAGGGGCTGCACAATTATACCAGAAGAGGAAGGCTGTCCTTTGTTGCATGTTTCTACAGCAACCAGCCGGCAAAATAAGAGGAACCTTCCCATCTTATGCCACGGTTTTTGTGTGCACTCTGCTGTGAACTGCAGTTGCTTCAAAGTGTGGAGTGTTTTGCAGGACTGGAATGGCCAAGTAGTTAGCCAGGATTCCCACAGCAATTCACAGAGCAAGAGCCTAGTGTATTCCCTGCAGAGCCAGAGGCCCACCCTGACTTCAGCTTCCTTCAGCCTACACACAGGAATTAATTGAGGACTTGAAAGCAGATCACAACTTTGGAAACAGCTGCAGAAAATTCATCCCACTTTTGGAAGCTGCATGGCACTACAAAACAGATTGCATAAGCTAAATAGTTAGATGCAAGGCAGCTTCACCTCTGGACTCTTATCAGCTTGACAGAGAACACAGGTCTCAAAGCTACATGACCTTATTCAAACACAGGGGCCCCTGAGGACCCAGTTCTTTACTTCCTTGTACCTTATGTAATTGCTAGTGCCTGGGGAGAGGACATGGAAAACACAGGAAGTCTGATTTTATGGCTCCCTTCACACTCCTGAGAGTGATCCACAAGATGAAAGGCAACAAAAATTCCAGGCTGTTTGCTTCCACATGGCAACCTGTGCAAGTACAGGGATATAGAAAGGAGACCTATCCTAATCTGTTTTCCTATTGCTTAAAGGCCATCTAAGGGGGGGCAGGGGTAGAGAGGCTGTGGGTTTAAATACTTTTTTAATCTATCACTTCAAGGAATCAGTTTAATCAGTGGAACTATAATTTTATCACATCTAGCTGGAGCTTACCCTTTCAAAAACTGAAAATGACTGCTGATTTATCAATGTTCTCTCAGTATTCACAGAATTCCAAATACCTTATTTCTGAAATGTAAAGAGTCTACTCCAAACAGCAAATCAAATGTAAGGCAGCACAGAGAAACTTCCAGTGACCAATGTAAACACTTTCAGATGACAAAGCTTTCACAAACACAGCTACATCACTGTCACACAGAGAAAGGCAAGCATCACCAATGTGACTATTTTTTTTGCATGCACACATGCAGCTGTTTACTTATACCACAGCACACACCAACCATGTTACTGAATGTGCCAGTTAAGTTGGGCTCCAGAAACATTTAAGAAAAAACACAATATAATACAAGCTTCATGACAGGATCCGGCAAAGAAAGTACCTGTGAAACACAAGCTTCTGAAATTCCTAAGAAATGGTAGCTTCATCTCTGTCCAAAGATCAGAATTATAAGAAACCATTTTATTTAAAAATCAAAAGTTTGGTTTCTCAGGATTATCTGAGGCATCTGAGCAACCAAGTGATTACAGACAGACCTGGATAACAAAAATAAAACGCAGCAGAGTTTGAGGGCTTTTTTTTTTTTTTTTTAAGATAAGAGGTTTGAAATTCTTTATCTATCCCCATAAGAATTTTTCTAGAGCACTTGGGTCTTTGACATCTGGCCACTCAGATGATCATCTGAAATCCAGATGGATGAGGCAATCCAGTCAGTGCAAAATTGCTGCTCTTTCTTCTTTTTTTTTTTAAGACTTCATCATCAACCTATTTTGAGGTGGGTTTTTTTGTTTGTTTGTTTTTGTTTTTGAATCACCATTCTCCACTCCTTCAGGACAATGTGGCTATATTGTAGGTAACCCTCCTCCAACTCAATAAATAAATAAATAAGTTTGGACAATGACTTCATCTGGGCTTGGTATCCAGAAGCTCTTCCACAGTATTTGCGTTGCAATCAGGAAGCTGCACAAAGAGAACGTTGCAAGAGACTGGCTATTTCCAGGTTAGAAATTGAAAGGCATGACCAACAAATGAAATGTTGCAAGGACACCATCTACAAGACACACCACATGCAACCTGGGGAGCTGGTGGCCTGAGAAAGTGACCTCCATGGCTTCTTCCTTTAGCACACGTGTAATTTAAAATCCTGTCTTGTAATCCTTCCATTTCCGACTGGGAAGCCACTCTTCTCTCCCACCTCCAATTGTTACCCAATAGTTTTCTTTTCTTTGTGCAGCAGAGCAAGTCAGCAATCACAATATGTGCAAAACATACAATTCACACAAGCCCTTGCAACATGAAGACAATTGCAGGCATTGTTTCAGCATGCAAGCACTGAACAATAAATAACTATATCTACAACAAGTAACATAATAGGAACGGGACAGACTGATTTATAAATACAGGGAGGAACAGGAACAATGAGCTTTTCGGGAATGTAATGTTTCTTCCCCACTGTTGCAAAAACATTTCACCACTGGACTGGTCCTTATGAAGCAGAAGGTCACTTACTGCACACAGGACAATGCAACACAGGGTGTAACAGATGCTGCAGGCACTGCCCACAGGCAAGCACACTCCAGTCAGCAGAGTTCAGCAGCAATACTGCTGTATCTTCACAGCAGCATCTTGCTGTTTCAGACCTGGCCTGCTTCCCCTACAGCTGGTGCTGGCACTTCAAACCACCACAAAGAGAGGTGACAACCATTTCGAATTTCACATAAAAACAGTGGGGTCCATGGAAATCAAGTGCTGTCTGGTGCACAGCTAAGAGAAGTCCTGTCTCTGTTTTTTTCGTCTTTGAAAGACTGATTAATATTGGCATTAATCCACAATTACTAGCACAAGGACCAGACCACAGGTTTGTCCATTCATATTTAAACCACGTGTTGAAGCACTGAAGACAGGGGTTTCTTCTCCCATTCCTTCATGTCTAGGTTGGATAATTTACAAGGTGCAGATGATTTTCTTCAAATGCAAGAGATGCTGAATTATTTTTCTTCATTAAAACTTCTCCAGATCTGAGGTTCCAATTCTCTTCTCCAAATGAAGGAGTAAACTAAAAGCATGGGAAGAGGTGGAGGGAAAAGAGAGAGAAATGACTTTAAAAGTTTTGCTGCAACAATATACCATAAGGTTTTTGTTAGATATCAAAGAAACTCTAAAAGCTAGGCTTAGGATACAACCCTAATGCTGTATCCTACATTACAACATTGATGGGCTTCCCTTCCCACCCCAAACCTCAAGTGCAATACCCAACTACTGACACATAAACCAGTCAAGAACATAATTGTTTAGGGTCAGATTCTGACTTTATTCTTCTACTAACCTTACTCTGCAAACCATCCTATTGACCGCAGAAAGACTGACTAATTTTTGGTGTATAAATTCAGTCACTTGAAACCTAAATCAAACTGGCCCAAAGTGATTGGCTCTGTATCCTGCATACTTCCACATTTTTATGTTCCCCCAAAATCTTAAAAGTTTGTGGATTTGTCTTAAGCAAACAAACTTTTGTAACTTCTCTTCCACAAAAACCCACACGAACACTTAGTGCAGAGTTTTTTCTATCCCTCAGCCAAAACAAGCCTGGTTGGAGCACAGCAGAATGTCAGGTGAAGGTGTCTCGCCCCAATACCTCTGTTCACCATAATAAATTCTGAATTGAATTTAAACACAACAGAGAAAGGGCCATAGAATTCCCTTACTTAAAATATATCTACTCTTCGTTAGAGCAGAATTCTCCCTCCTTTCTTTTCACACAGCAATATACCACACATCAATAAATCCACCCTAGAGTCCTTTATAAAATTGATTATTCAATGAGAAACTCAGCCTTTGGAGGCTGAGATTGTGCTTTGCTTTTTCACTGTGAAGCTGTATCAAAATGCCAGCTTCCAAACCATCATCAGTTCATCACAGTAATTTCTGACAGCAAGAATTTTAGAATTCTAGAATTTTAGAATTCTGCTAGAATTTTAGAAGGCAAATCCTACTTCATTACAATGCAAATGAGCTCCAGGGCTCTCACAGATCCTTTGAACACACCACATCTCTCTCAGGCTGTGATGTCTGAGAACTACAGAGAACATTCACAGAAAACAACCCAGCCTACATAACAGTCCACAGTGCTTTTTTTTAATGTCTAAGAAAGTGTCCACTCTTAGTGTTGATTAGTCTTTTCTAGGTATTCTTCAGCATAGCATGACATTCTTCCCATCAAAACAGACTATCAACACTGAAGTCGAAACAGTGTTTCTTGTCATGGGATGAACTTAAAAAAAAAAACTATAAACAATTCCAAAACAGAGAGGAGAAAACCCAACTCAAAATTCCCAAGTTTGAGGAACAAGACAAAGCAGCCTGAAGTCTTCCTAAAAGCTGCCAGACTGGGGCCACACAGCACCATGAAAACAGAGTAATCAGAAGTAATTTCCTTTTTGTCCCTCCCACCCACTGACAAAGCAGCAGGAGTCAGTAGGAAAAAAAACAACCGAGTTGCTGGATGAGCACACAGCACTGGAGAGATTTCAGTCTATGGCTGCATTCAGACAGTTATCTTGTGTGTTACTGAAGCTAAAATAATGGCTTTTAACAAGATACTGCAGAATAAAGTAAAGGTTTTTGCACCGTTATATTCGGAGAACTCTTTTTCAAAATAAAACACTCCCTCATGTACTGTAAACGCCAGAACAATTAAGTCAGACTCAGAAGAATAAGTCAATATTTTTCTTGGCACAGACCTGAGTCCAGGCATTCAATACTGCTGTTCTGATAACACTGAGAACTGCATAAAGTCAGTAATAATACAAATTAACCGAAGATATAGAGATATAGTTCCCAGCTAGGGAGGAAGCTGACACACCAATGAGGGCTTCCATTTGCTGTCAGGGGGCAATTACTGCCAGTAACCAGGACCTGCTAAGTCTCTAGGGTTTGCCATGCTTTCCCAAGAGAAGTCTGGGAAAAACAAAGTGAGAAGAGGAGAGGGGATAGTGTTTTCAAGGCAAAGAACCACCTGAGAGAAGAGCAGCTGATGGCACAACACTGCCCAGTTTCACACTAGATTTCAAAGCCGAGCTGCTGCTTTGCACTGGCCCAACCTTGTATTCTTTGCTCAATCAAAGCTCCCAGTCAACTGAAAGGCAACTACAAGAGTAACTGCACTATCTACACTCCTTCAGAGACCTTTGGGGTTTGCGTTTGGTGCAAGAGTCAGGCAAATGTCAACTGCTGCAAAAAACACCAAAGAAACCTCCCCAGTGATCTGTCCCAAACTGAAGAACCTACAGAGTTCTTAATACACAAGTTGTTCTTCGTGATGAAGATTCTGGAGAATCTCTGTCAGGCTGAACTTTTAGGTAACCCAGAGGCACATGTATAGTTTGTTTAATTACTGCAACTCTGTTTATCTGCCTTTTTCTTATAATCTGCCTGCCTTCATGGGTACAGTATATACTGTTCAAATCCAAAAAGAAACTACCATTCACAGGGCATTGATTATTTAGGATCAAGGACATCATTATATTTATTTGGCTGGCAGTAACTGATTTTGTACTAAAGCCACAAGGAGGAAGTGGGGAATAAAAGCAACTCAACACAAACGGGATCCTGCCTGGTTTATTGCAAAATACACAGATTAATAGTGAAAATCTTCTCCCCTCCTCCCAAAAATAAGAAATGCACAACCACCAATCAAGCAAGACCAAATGCAGACTTGCTTGTGAGAAGATACAATGCTGAAGTTGCATCTGGTAAGAGCTTGGGCCATTATGTATAATTAAATTGTTTTGGAACAGTGTGTGCTGTAGACTAGTAATTATTTCAGGCAGCAATATTAATTACACATCTTCCTGACACTATATCTAGTTAAACATATATAAGCATAAGTATTTTGAAAAATCTGTATTTTAAAGTGTAAAAACGGAAAAAATGCAACCTTAGTCCATGCAGATGCAACCATGCTGTCTAGGTGAGATTGAAAATTAGGCCTGAACTCCCTGTAAAACACCTCTCATAAGACAGCAACTTTCCCTAGAGCATCTGGGTGAAAATTCAAGTGAATTCACTGTCAGGCTTCAGATCAGAATTCACTCTATCTTTTCTGGGTACTGTTACAGGATGCAGAGTGACCTAGTCTCAGTCATCAGGAAAATGGCACTGGAACCTTTGTTTAGCGTGCATTTAGTACTTAAAAGCAGAGCCAGAGTCAGTTTCCAAAAGCTTGTGCCTTTCACCACAAGTTGAAAATGTTATTTTTGCTCAGTCCTTTACATCTAAATCATGTCGGAAAAGGCCTTGAAAAAGTCAGTGCAAGATATGTGGCAAACTACTTCCAGCATCTGGCTTTGTCACAGACACGGTGCCTGACTTAAAACAGCCCATGAATATATGTGTCTCACATGCTCAAGATGTAAAATTACATCAAACATACCCCTCCTCAGAGCTGCTGCTGAAAAGTTTTTTGAAAAGCATTATTACAGTGAAATTCAAACATGTTATGTCTTACCTGGTAACTTGTAATTGCCAACATATACACAATTAGGAGGGGAGGTGCTTCCATGTGCTGACAAATGCTGTGGGAATTAATGAATAGGGCACAGTCGTTATGCTGTTCCATACATCTAATGTGGGATCGTAGCAGTCCAGTGTTTTGCACCTCTGAATGCCAAAGTAGCCTCCAACCACGTACAATTTGTTTCCAGATGCCACTGCATGGCAGCTCATTCGCTTTGCTGTCACATCTCCCACCTTAGTCCACTGGTATGCCTCACTATTGAATTTATAAGCAGAGCATGCAGAGAATTCAGTATCTCCACCCATAATAAAAATCTGGTTTCCCAGAACAGCTGCAGCTGTGTAGCGCCAGGGCTGGGGGCAGGTGGCCGGTACTGTCCATCTGTTTTCACACTGATCGTAGCACTGGACTTTGGGCAGCTTGTCATGGCTAACACTGGTACCGCCAAAAGCAAACAGCTTCAGCTTCGCACTGACTACAGCTGCATTGCTTACTCCTTCTCGCAGTGGGGCAACCATGGTCCATTTGTTGGTCACAGGGTCATACTGTTCTACTTGCTTCAAGGACACTGAAGGGGAAGCTGGAAGGCAACCAGTTGCTGCAGTGTGTCCTCCTACTACATACAAACAGTGCTTAAGTTCGGCAGAGCCGTGGCCAAACCTAGCTACCAGCATGGGAGCAGCCTTTGACCACTCCTCATGAAGGGTGTCATACACCCACACGTCTTTGGAGACTCCATTTTCTGATCCTCGTCCCCCAGTGATATACACTTTGCAGCCTATGGCACAAGCACTGAACTCTTTCCGCGGGCTTGGAATGTCAGCCTTTGGAATTATCTCCTTTGCCTTTTGATCCACCAGGTACAGCTTGTCACACATGAAGGTTTGGCCACCCAAAAGAAAAAGTGAGTGGCCAGTTTTTCGGGGTCTGGCACACAAGCTGGTGACCACTCCATCATTCTGTAAGATCTTCAACTTGCATCTTATTGATTCTTCTACAATCTCCTTGCTTTTCCTTTGCTTGGTGATAAGTTCTTCCATGGCCACATTCTCCANGTGGCCGGTACTGTCCATCTGTTTTCACACTGATCGTAGCACTGGACTTTGGGCAGCTTGTCATGGCTAACACTGGTACCGCCAAAAGCAAACAGCTTCAGCTTCGCACTGACTACAGCTGCATTGCTTACTCCTTCTCGCAGTGGGGCAACCATGGTCCATTTGTTGGTCACAGGGTCATACTGTTCTACTTGCTTCAAGGACACTGAAGGGGAAGCTGGAAGGCAACCAGTTGCTGCAGTGTGTCCTCCTACTACATACAAACAGTGCTTAAGTTCGGCAGAGCCGTGGCCAAACCTAGCTACCAGCATGGGAGCAGCCTTTGACCACTCCTCATGAAGGGTGTCATACACCCACACGTCTTTGGAGACTCCATTTTCTGATCCTCGTCCCCCAGTGATATACACTTTGCAGCCTATGGCACAAGCACTGAACTCTTTCCGCGGGCTTGGAATGTCAGCCTTTGGAATTATCTCCTTTGCCTTTTGATCCACCAGGTACAGCTTGTCACACATGAAGGTTTGGCCACCCAAAAGAAAAAGTGAGTGGCCAGTTTTTCGGGGTCTGGCACACAAGCTGGTGACCACTCCATCATTCTGTAAGATCTTCAACTTGCATCTTATTGATTCTTCTACAATCTCCTTGCTTTTCCTTTGCTTGGTGATAAGTTCTTCCATGGCCACATTCTCCATAAGGTATATGGCTGGCAGGAGGGCCAGTCTCACTGTCTGCAGCAGCTCTGGCAGGTAACAGTGACGCTTACTCAGGTCATAGTTGACCCAGTTGATAGCTGATTCATACACCAGCCTTTCATCTTCAGTTTCTAATTCTTCACTGGAAAGGAGCTGCACTACCATGTCTTTTGGCAGTTGGAGGAAGTCTTCACTCTTACTGATACTCTGGAAGTTGCTAAGGCACATCCTCCAAGAGAGCTCATACAGCTTGGTACACTGATGAGCATCTGACAGCAGCAGCATACCGAGACAGTTGGTGGGATGAAGGTTTTTCTCCAGAAATTCTGCACAAGCATCCCGAATGTCCTGAAACTCCAGCATGTCACCAGCCTCCAGCAATGACTCTGCATTTTCCTCATTGATGATAACTCTGGAGGAATATGCATAGTCTAGAAGAAGCTCCAGGACTTCTGGGTGAATCGAATTGTGAAAGTTGACTTCACTGTCCTGGCTCTCTTTCAGTCCTCCGCTGAACATTGCTTCAAAGTAGCGGCTACAAGCAGCTAGAACTGCTCTGTGGCATGGGAATGACCTGTTTCCAGCATGGAGAAGTACATCTGTAAAGAGACGCTGCTGACGCAGGAGGTTCAGGTGAGTAAGGACACTATCAGCATAGGATGACTTGTGGAACAAGTATATGTTTATGGAGCCAGTACTGGCCCTAGACTTGCGATTTTCATGCATGCTGACTGACATTTTCTTTCACACCTATAAGCAAAGAAAAAAATTAACATAAATAAAAGTCAAATACATTATTATTTTTACATATCAAAAAGTCTGTCTATTATGCACTATAGGATGGGGGAGAAAAAGCCTTAATTTATAACTGAGTGGATGGAGAATTACATCTACCTTTGGCATGTGTTTATTTTTTTGTAAGCTGCGATTCATAAATGACAGTCTAAATTTGTTGCCTAAGAGCAGGTTTATCTTGGGAAACCTGATCTCCAACTTTCATAGCAATACAGTAAGCAAGTAAGTTGGAGAAAGGAAAGGAACCAGGACTGGATTTTCTCACCCTTCCCCAGCCTAGACCAGCTGATTCATTACATACATACACATGCACACGCTTGAAACATTCTCCTGTACTGAATCATAGCAGGAAGAGCTAACAGACAGAATACCTAAGGAATGTCAAAAGCTGCATAGGGAACAAAAACCTACTAATCCCATTAGGAAGCTTCCCTTTGGTATAGTGATTCCATATGAAACAGCACAAAATTAAAAAAAAAAACAAAACAAAACAAAACAACCAAAACCAAAACAAAAACAAAAAACAAACAAACAAACCAACTTTAAAATGAAACCCTGGTATCAACCATACATTTAGACTTGTGTAACTGTAAAAAAAAAAAAACCAAACATGACTAGTAAATTCTACAGATCTCACCTTTATTCCACAGACTTCATTGGCTGCTTGCTATAGTGATATAACATATACATAAGTCAGGGTCAGCAGAAAAGGATGTTTTGACTACCAGCTGAAGTCACTGAGACACTGCCTCTGAAGCCACCTGAAGAGTCCGGTCCTCAGAGCTTAAGCCATTAGTTCATTCTGAAGTTTTGAGGAGGCATAAAACAGAAGACGTATCCTATCCTGCCCTATTCCTAGCAAACAAAACACTGTTCAGATCCTGTTTAGAGGTGAACGTTACTGTTACCTGCCATGATATGAAGGTCTATGTATAATTAAAGCAGCAAGTTTCCAGATTTAACTAAGAGTCAAGTCAAAATAGCATGGAGTGTAGGGAAAGCAAGGAATATTGGCAGAGATATAAAGCTAATGGCCAAAAAGCCACAGTGCAAATAGTAGGAGATGAAACAGACAGAACTCAGTGCAAGCTGTGGCTGTTAACCCGTACTGTAATAATCTCACTGCTCTCTCTTCAAACTGCAGAGAAAACTCAGAGAAAGCCAAGAACCAAACTTGCCTAATTACTATGCTATTTGCATGTCCAGAGTACCTTTTACTGCACCTTCAAATAAAGAACTGTCTAGAAGGTCTACCTGGAAAGCAGGAGTTCTAAGTCAGAGCGTGACCTGGGGCCACTTGTGAAGGTTTTTAATGTGGATACACTTTGCTCTCACACAGACATTTTCGTATACTTGAGCATCTTTAAGGACTACAGAACTGTAGAACTTCATTCCCATATTTCATGCTTCAAAATAATACAAGAGCTTTACAAGCTTCAAAAAGAGCATTTTTAATACATGTATTTTTCTAGATTCATATGACCAGAAACATCAACAAAATCAAAACCACATGTTTAATTTGGACAGCAGACTCTATTTCAGAACAAGCAATCTGTGTATATGGAACATGCAACACTTGCAGTTTAACTGCAGCACAGCCAGTACCATCCTCCTCACTATCTGTGCTAATGTCATTGATCCACGATATTGAACAGCAAGTCTGTGATACACCTTTCCCTTCAGTTACAGCAAAAAAAGCCCCTAAACCAAATTTAAATTAAGGAATAAAGAGGCACCTTACTGTAAAACTACCACAGCCCATTTCCTTTTATCTGAAACACAATTTGCCTGATGAAACTTAACTGGGATTGAAAAGAGCATGTAACGCAGCCCAATATATGGTGCTCAATCCAAAGTCCTTCAAAACAGAGAGGAATCCTACACATCAGAGCTACAAGGCACTATTTGTCTCACTCTACCATGCAAAAGTTTAGAAGGGGATCTTACCAGTGCTCCCTAGACTAACCTATTAAATACACTACCACTAAGCACAGAACAGCTTAAGGCAACTGGTATGTCTTCAAAACACAAACTCTTTTACAAGGAAAATTAAATGACTTTTAATGAAATTGTATTGTCTGGCAAAAAAAATACTCAGATGGCATTCAAATATCTTGAGCACTAATCTCAGGTTAAAATAACCCACTTAACCTATAGCCAAAAATATGATACTGGCTATTTACAGGTTGAAATCTCCTGGAACTGAAGGATTACAGAAAGGTCATGGCCTGAAATACTAGTATACAAGCAGTTTGAAGACACAAATAGGAAGCTGAACACTTCATTGTCAATTTTTTCAGACTTTTCCAGGCGCAGTTTACTATTTTAAATGCTATTATGATGCAATGCAAATTATTCACTGAATCTCTACAAGTGGGTTTTCCTCACACTGAGGACTTACTCTTTCAAGGTTCCTCACCGCAGAGCAGGATAGGAGCTAAACACCCCACTGATCAGAGACAACAGAATAATCAGAATCTGAGTATGTTCACTGCCCCCCACCCTCCATTCCAATTAAGTCAGTGTGTAGACATCACAGTCTAGGCATGTCAGGATCTCTGTGAAAACAGAGGTCCTCTTCTTTGCCCCCACATATTGGGGGAATTCAGAGTACACTGAAAACTTTCTTTCATTATGCACACAGGGTTCAGAAACAGGGCAGGTAAAGTTCACATCAGAGGCTGCAAATGCAGGCATTTGCAGATCTGCCGATCTTTCACCAGGCTGTGTACTCCCATGAGCACCGCTTGTTCAGCACCACTCAGAAGGAGCCCATAACCACAACAAAATAGAGGCAAACATAAAAAAACCACCCTGCAGTTATGCATGCAATGGAGGCTAGTGAACTACAGACCACATGCTGAGGGGAGGAACGATCACTGTCTGTTACCCAAAGCCCACCCACAGCCGTAGTAACAAATACCACTGTTAAAAAAAAAATAAAGAAACTTGTATAAGAACCCGTCTCAAACAGCTACTGCGTAAGGCACTCAGCACTTCACCCTACTGTAACAGAAGACTTAGTCTCTTGCTGGGAAGATTTCATATATGCTGGTCTTGAACCGTTCCTGTAAGATTGCCTTTATCATCTCAATGTCATCTATTGAGGGGAATTCA
>VYZQ01000045.1:9255-48050 GCA_013400655.1 Mystacornis crossleyi
TTTGCGTAGCATCAAGCTTTGTGGATTTTAGCTACAAAACTCTCATTAAGTTTCATTTCACCTTTTGTGTTGGTTTTGAGACCCTGTCAGAATTTCATTTGGCACAGAGAGAGCAGTGAGTTCACTGAAGAAATACAGAGTTTTAAAAAGCATGATTGCTTTTACATTCTGGTGGTGTGTCGCCTGGCAGGACAAGTGTCTGTGCCCAGAGACCCTGTAGTTCATATCCCTGCATTCATGATCAGATTTAATTTCTTAATAAAAACATTGTGTGGTTTAGGGAAAACATTGCAGTGAGATGATTAGTGGTGGAATGAAAAGACATGCTCTTACTGGAAATCAAGTGCCTTCCTCTGATTTTAAGGCCAACAGTGATGAATATGTCGCTGCTAATGCGTGTTGTTCACTCTTAGCCTTAGAAGCTGAGGAACACTGAAGAGGCGTGAATATAAAAGCCTGAGAAAGAAAACTGGTGTAGGTATCTGAAGGAAGGTTTGTTCATACTTGGAAGAGTAATGGCAAGTTGAATGAACAGGTTATTGTCAGACCTTTTGCGTATCAGGATTCTTTATGTGGAAAAGAATAACCTCCGTGATCTCACGGGATTTTGGCTTCTGAGAGGGCAGCACACTGGCTTGTCAAGAAGAGCTGGACAGGCTGCAGAGGACAAAATGTCAGATGAGGAGTTAGGAAAACTGGTTTCCTTTTCATTTCAGTTCTTGGCCAGATTTCTTTCACTTCACCAGTTATTTCCTCCTCCAATTTATGGCGATGGAGATCCAATATTGTAAAATCTCTTCATGGTCTGTGAATGGAAAAGTACTCTTAGTACTCAATATTACAGTCTTCTTGTTTGCTATTCTCAAGTATTGCTGTAATTTTTAAACTATTTTAGTATAAAGGTTAGTGAAAAAGCCTGTCTTTGTTTCTCTACAGAGATATTTCTGATCAATTTCATCATGCGAGACACTGCAACATTGTGGGAATGCTGGGAAAAGATAAATGCTGTTAATCCGGTCTTTTGTTGGTTTAAGTAGGATTCTCTCTTGTGTATTTCCTCCATTTGGAAGAATCAGGCAGTACTTTTGCCTGTTGTAATATGGTGTTTGTTTAAAGGCAGAATTCCAAATATATTTGTTGGCTTCTCTCCTGAAACATGACTGTAACAGGGACATGGATACCTTAGAGAGCTAAATATCCTGCAGTCTGGTTTGCTACTGATGTGCATACATAATTTCCACTGACAGTAATGGGAGTTACATGTGTATAGAAAACAAAACAGACCCTTAAAAAATGTTGGTCAAGTAATAAAAGCTAGTCTAAAGATAGGGTGGAAGTAGAGAGTGGGACTTTTTTTTTTAACTTGCTTTGTCTTTAACTTATCCACACACCACTCATGTTAGCTTAATATTATTTTTATGGATTCCATCCTGATTTATTATGGCATGAGAGGTAAGACAACATCCCTGTGAAATAGGTAAGCAGAAGGTGGTTTAAAAATATATTTACTCCCTTTCCCAGCTCCCAGAGGAGTGAGAAGTTTCCCTGTGTAGTGGTGGTACCACGGAAGAGCCTGCTCTACTGACGTGCTGCTGAAACTCTTTTTTTATTATGTAGCAAATTGTAGCGTTGCCCTCTCAGCAAGGGAAGGGCTGCAGAGCCCCCCTGCCACTGAATTAGTGCATCCCAGCAGCATCCAGCATCCAAAACCTAAAACTGGCTATCCCAGTGTGTTTATTGGGAACTCTACTGTCCTTTGCACTCTGTTATTTTGAACTCTGAAAATGAAAAACGTAACTTCTTTGGAGGCTGTCAGGATTTTGAGTGTTTTCCTTGAGCTTCATTGAGAAGGGAGAAGCAAATTCCTGGATAGTTAGACCTGGCACTCTGTAGTCTATCCCTTAATTAAATTCCCTGCAACCTGTGTGTTTTCATTGTTAATCAATGGGCATTTGTCCTCAGAAGTAACTAACTCTGGGGAGTGGAAGGAAGGATAAAACTGTTCAAAACCCCAAATGTTACACAAAAGGCATAAAAATAAAATTGTCCTTTTCCAAAATAGCTGAGCATCATGGCATCTTAATAAAGGGAGTGCGAGAATATGTTCTCCTAATAAACCTCAGTAAAACCTCTAAAAATAACTACACAGATATATTCTAAGTTGATTACCAGTAATTGAACTGACTTAATGTAGTTGGATGATGTCATGTATAATATTCCTCTAAAGTAATTTCTGTAGACAAGCCATTTGAAGTCCTCTTGCAGGCAGCATAAACATCTTCATGTTGCTAAACCGAGCACTCGGGCTGGAGCACTCAGTGGGAGAGCTCTGACCTCTCTGTTTTATCTCGTTCTTTTGAGCGACTCTGGCTTGCCTGTTAGAGGCAGCTTTGCAGTGACAAATATCCATCCTTGTTTTAGTGAAAACCTGGAAACTCCATGACAGTTTAGACCTGTTAGTTGTAGAATAAGAGAGGCTAAAGATGGAAAGGACGTTTGAAAGTGTCTGGCTTCCAAGTTTCCCTGCAGTATGCATTTCCAGTGTTCTGTCCAGCTTCAGCCTGCCCGAGCAATGGGGACTGTTCCATGGCCTAATTCATCTCAGTAGAAGGAAGCTTGGAAAATTATTTTCCTAGGTTTTGGTCTTGTTTTTGCATTTGCTTATACATTTCCTTGTATATTGGCTCTTGTATTTTTATAGCCTTTTAAAGCTTTGTAGCTGGTTAATGCAGACAGTATCTTCTTCCAAAACTTGTTTAGCTTGGATTGTTGCTTTTGTGGAAATGGTTTAGTGGGGTTGTGCATGAGGTTTTTTGGTGTGTTTTTTTTTCCCTTTTTTATTGTTTGTTTGGGGTTTTTTTGTTTGGGTTTGGACTTTTGTGGGGGGGGTGGTGGTGTGGGTTTTTTTGGTTGCCTGGTTGGGATTTTTGTGTTTTGGTTTATTCTCTGGGGCCCAAGACATCCATGACTGATTCAAGTATTCAGGATGTAAATGTGGATTCTACAGTGCTATGTCCCTGCTCTGAGATTTTTCTGTTTACTGATCTAGCTTGGTTTAATTTAGAAGCACCTCGAAGTTTTTCTTCATCAGCTCTCAGTATTATTGACAATTTCCTTCTTCATGCCCTGAGGTGCTGGGGTATCAGTCACTCTTGAACACTTTTGTTTATTGGGGCACCAGTATATCAATCACTGAATAATCATTTTGCTGATACAATGGAAAAATTCAACTGTCCAAGATTTGCAGGTGCTGCTCTGCTCTTTACCACATCTAAAGGTCTGGAGCAATATCTTGTGAGAAAATTTCATAATTTTGCTGGATTTTTTCCTAAAGCCACAAGAATATTTTTTTTTTCCCCCCCCAGAGAGAGAGAGGTTGGTCAGCGAGCGATTCAGTAAAGCACTGATGTGCAAATCCTGTCAGAAATTTGCACTAACCTCCTGAACCTGTCAAAGTGCCAAAGGCATTGTTAGTTACAATGCTGCCCTTAATCAAGAGGCCTGGCAAGGCCAGAACTGTAGCTTCTGTTCTTGCATTATTAAATATCAACAGCTAATAGCATGCTTAGTTAGTAGTAGTTCATTCTTTAAATGATAGCTTATGGGGGAGGAGCACATCCTGTGTATGAGGGGAAGAGTCATTAACTTCCCCTTGAATAATGACATTTAGGAGCAGGCTCCAATATGCCCATGTTTTGCCCCTTCCCCTGTTAGCCTTTGAAGAGGAGATTTCCTCTTTCTCTTGGACATTGTTTTGCCAACTGTCCTGGGTGGACTGCCTGGAGCACTTAGTTCTGTTTCCCCAGAGGCCTTGGGACATGTTTTTCTGGCTCCTGCTGGAGCATGAACCTAGCTGGCTGAATGAGTATCCTTTTTAAAACCTCTGTTCTCTGTGTACTTAAGTGACATGTCCGTTGTACCCTTTTGCAGAATCAGATGCATGCCTTGCAGGTTTGAGAGTTGCTGGTGAAAGCTATTGTCTTTCTAGGCATGGAATGCCAGCAGGACAAGGACTGACAGATTTTGGAGTCTTTCTGTCTCTTAAAGACAAGTCGTAGTCATTCAGATCAGGACTGAACCTATAGTGTTTTGAGAGAGGCTGACAATGCCATTTTTATGTGCAACAGTGCACTCTCTATTCATCAAGGAAATGACCGCAGAAATGTGTACCCAGCTGTCTCTGTATCAGTAGCATCTATGTATAGCAGCTGCTGATGTTTGTGAGCATTTCCTATCAGGCCCTTCTTACTTTGGTGGATGAGCCTCAAAATAATTAGTTAAAATCTTGGAACTCAAGGACACCTAAGAGCCAATATCAAAGCCATTTCAGTAACACTACTCTTGCATTGCCTTAATCCTGTAAATTTGAGCCAATGTTGAATGATGTTCCCTCAGACAGGGAGTTTGTGGCAGTATTCCCTGCAGTCCTTGTCCTTGAGTATCCCCTGCTGCAGCCCTGGTCGCATGTCAGTGAGCCCGGAGGAACCTCTGGAGTCCCACAGCACCCTGGCTTAGTTCCATGTGCTGCCTGGGTGTCGGGTGCTCACATCTGCAGCTGCTCAGGACGTGCCTGCGGCGCTGGATGGGGAGTGTGCCTTGGCCACCAGCAGATACCATCTGAGCAAAGTCCTACTCTAACACTTTGATTTTTTGTTGTCATTTAAAAATATTTGTAGCTGCCTTCATAAAGAGACCTTCTGGCTTTTTTAAAGTTGTTTTTGAAAGTCTTTTTTGTACAATTTTACAAGAATCACAGCAAGAGAAGAGATGATATCGCGGCCAGGGCTTTAATCTATTATTTATTAGACCTTCGTTAAATGAGGTGCCTGTGACAAAGCAGGGTGCATGGTTTTGGTTAAGTCCCCTGGGTCCTTTGGTATGCAGTGTATTAGAACTGTCAGTACAAAGCACTCTTCGAGAGGAACTTTCTATTTGGGCATAACCCCCCTTACTACTTCCAGCTTCACTTTGCAAAGGAAATTATATCCTTAAAAGCAGATTGTGGGTGGATTAGGTCCATACTGAAGACACATCTGAGTTAGAGATTTTACCTGATGGACATAGTTTTGCCATTAAGATCAATCCTTAACCTTTCTGTGCCCCAGTTCCCCAGGTGTAAAACAGGGATAAGATCCTTGACAACTCATGAAAGTGGAAATACATTAAACACGGTGAGACCACTTAGTACTACAGTGATGGGGAGGAATGCTGTAATGAGAAGATACTATTTCACATTTATGTTTTTAAAGGCTTGGCAACAGTTATCCACACAGAAACTACACCGCAAATTTGTGTCCATTATTCTGTGAAAACCTTCGACAAAGAAGGAATCTTTTGCATCTTAGAATAGTTTAGAGCTGTTGTGGACCTGCACATTCAAATTGTTCTGTGCTTTTCTGTTTGGGAAAGTAAATATTTCTCACCCTAGTGCTGGAACTTCTTTTTCTTGTCCTAAGTCAGGTACTGTGAAAAGATCATAAGGTCTGTGAAAAGGATGAAAAAATATGCTGGTGGTTCAAAAGCTTTGTTTATACCAGCAAACAACCATGAGTATGTAAGCAAACATGACTTCTTTTTTTCTCCCTGGTTGTGATTTTAAACCAAATGAATACTTACCCAGTCAGTACAAAAAGTATTCCATCATTTTATGCTGTTGTGGTTTGGGCAGGAGGAAGTGTGGACTTGGAGACCTTGGACATTGAGATTCTTTGTGGATATTTTGATCCTCAAAGCAGCAGTCACCATCAGACACTTCTCAACAACCTTAGTTTTTCAGCAGCCTTAATCATCTTTCAATGGGTGTTACTTTGAGAGCAGAACTAACATACTGAGTGCTTACAGGGGATGGAATGACATTTAAGATCAGGTTTGCCTTTTTTCCAACCCCTTGACAGTGTACACAGAACTGATGTAGCCAACAGTGGTGATCCAGGAGGCGACTCTTAAGTGACTGCTTTTTCAACCAGTTGTTAGAGCTCCCAGTCAAGCCATTGCTTCCTGAGCCATTGAAGCCTTCTCTGTCAGATCGGTGACTTGGAACAGTGATCAGTGCAGCAGGCTTCTCATTTGCGTGGTTTCCTGGCAGGAGGTAGACCTCTTTTATTTCTAAGTGTTGATAAAATCAGAACTCAATTGCTAGGCTCCCAGTCTACATCCGTGTCAGCTGTGTATTAGCAGGATACCTTTGTTTCCTAAGGTGTGTAGGTTGATACGAGACATCTCCAGTGCACCTCACATATCGTACTGACAACAGTTCTAACGAACTATTCATTCACTTTGACCCTTTTTTTTTCTCATGAGTAATACCAACAAATTGTCTTAATACTTCAGTGTCATGGTTGGTTGGTTGCTTGCTTTTGTTTTGTTTTGAAGTTTTTCCGCCTAGCTCTTTGAACAGCTGAAGTAGTTGTCCTTACATGGAAAACAGGCAAATTTGTAGTCATTACAAATAATTCATGGAGCAAACCCTAATAAATGGGAGGAGTTCAGCAGTATGCTTCCCATGTTTTTAGAAATGAATAGGAAAATACAGACAGGAGAATCAGGGACAAGTTGTACCAAAATAGTATATACTGATAAGACAGGCACTTTTCTATGCAGGTGTACTCATTGATGATTTGTGTATGTGGCCACCTAATTATACATCAGTATCTTTTGTATGACACACTGCCAAAACTGTACTCTTTGCAATCATCTACAAGTTTAAAAAAAAAAGAGAAAAACCCATTTGAGTAGAATAGTGTGCAGAATATAGCACTTTCCTGCTCAATTTGGTGTTTTAGTATCAATGAAGGTTGATTTAATGGTATTTTCCTCATAAGGAGAGTTCAGAAAACAAGTTTCCCATTTTTTCCTAGTATGTTGTCCAGGAAAACAGAATTGGAGTGAATTCTGTTAAAGTTATTGGAAAAGTCATGGAGGCTCTCCTCCTGGAAAGAATAATGGCAAATTTCATTGGGACATCTGTTTGGTTATTTGAAAAAAAAAAATTGCATTATGTTAGCTTGGCTTTTTTCAGAGTGGTTATTTCAAATGTTATTTGGTTGAAAAAAAAATTTGGATTTTAATTAAAGGTATATGCAGTGCTTTTCTGGGTGCACATGTTTATATACATGCAGAGGAATAAAAATCATTGTCTGACTTAGCTGCTCCTTTCTGACACAGTTTTATTCCATTCATGGAAGAATAAGTAGAGAAAATGTAATAATAAATCAAACTTTATTGTGGTTAATGCCTTGAAAATTGGAAATCATCTGGAATCTGTGATCAAATTACCAACTATTATTATTTTACGTACCCATTTTCTGTTTCCACGTAAATAATGATGACCAGTAGGGAACTGCTACATTACTTAGCATGTTCATTAGCAATTTTTCCTTTTGATGGGGCTTACAAAAGAAAAAGGGAGGAAGAAGTAGGAGCGGTGTCTGCAGGTGATGCTGATTTGGATTAAGTTAATGATATTTCCATTTGGAATGTTCAGAGGAGCAAAGTAGAGACATAAATTAAACTGTATATGAATTTAGCAATTTTCAAGACTAAAGCAAAACAGGGGTTAAAGTCTTTTTTCATGTCTCTCTATTGAATTGTGATAATTTCTTGAAATTACTCTGCATCTGATCTGGGCAGAAAACCAAACTTCTCAGTCTGAAGTCTGATCCAGATCTGCAACTCTGAGAGCAAATTTGTATACATGGAACTCACTATCATCTCTTCATTCATTCAAAAAAATTTTAATTAAGGCATCTTTTTTTGGCTCACTTGTAATTTCAGAAGCTTATTCCCACCAGTTTGCTCATCTGCCTCTGTCTCTTGCTTTTACTAGATTTATGTAGCAAATTATACTCAATGTAAAGGTACATTATATCATTTAAAGTATTACAAAATTCACATAGTCTGACCAGACAGAATATTTTTTTAGATGCTTAGAACATGTTTTCCAAAACTACATCATAAAAATAACCTAACAATCTCCAAACTCATGGTACTTTGCAGAAGGAGGAGGAGTATTTTCTGGAGTCAATGTTATTGAAATGTAATGCAGATAAAGGGATGAAACTTGTAAGAGTGAAGTCAAACTACTAAAATACTCTCTGAATTTGCTGAAAGCTGCTACCTTAAGGTGAGAAAGGTGTGAGGTAGCGATGTGGACTGACTGTTGAACGGCCTGTAGATGCACTTTGCTTTATTTAATTTCTGCCTCTCAAGGTCTGTTGTCATGGTGGAGTTCATTTTAGAAGAGCAACTAGTTTAGTTGTTGAAATATGATGGAGAAATCTGTATTATAGCCAGATGAGGTTTTCCATTGTGCTAAAAATCTGTTTCACTAGCTGTGCCCACCCAGTTGCTGAATGTGCTTAATCTTGGTTTACTAGTTTCCAATATTTTGTTTTGTCTTGTAGCTTTTGATGATTTTCTTTATGTCTTTGACATAAAAGCACATTCATGGATTTTTCAGTGCAACCACCCAGTTAAATGTGTTTCCTCCATGTGCTTTTGTAGGTATCCAAATGGGCTGTAGAGGATTTGGGTGTTTTGTCTGTTGTTTGAAGTGTAAGATCTGTAGCTTGTTCATTAGGAGCATGAGGTTGAGAGTTGCAGATTAACCAGCTGCACTGCCCGCATTCATGTGGTCACAACCTCTCAAATTTACCCCATCATGAAAGGAAGAATTAATTATAGTCCTAATTGACTGTTTCCTTGGATATAAGCAGGAAGGAACTGCTAGGAGGCGAAGTGATTAATCAGTTAAGCTAGTTACATCAATCAAACGTGTGAGAAAGTTCATCATCCCAAAGGCAGAGTAAAGTAATGCCAAAATACAAAAGCCGTCAACTCTTTCACTGGGATTTTGCTGTGTTTCTTTTGTCAGTTTTCTGAGGAATTGCAAAAAAAAAAAAAANATTTACTGAACGCAGTCACCATCAGCTCAACCCCACCAATGCTTTATAACCCCCCCAAACCCTCTATGTGATGGAAAAAAAAAAAAAAAAAAAAGAACACATAGCGACTGACCCAGTCTGCTTGACAATCTGTCTGGATTATGGTGGAAGAGGTAATGCAGCAATCTGTTCTCTTATCCGATATTGCATGTAGTCCTCATTAAAAGACCTTAGCATACGTTTTTCATGCAGATGGACAAATCACACGTATCTCTCAAAGAAATAACTCAGTGCTACTATCTCACAAATCCTGTCAGTCGTGCCAATGAAATGGAGTCACTTGGTTGCAGTCTTGGTGAAGTACTGCCCACAGAGCTTGATCTAGTGAAAGCCTAAAGCTTTAACTCTCAGCTGACAGTGCCTTGTAGTGTTCTCCCTGTGTCCCCTGGCTGCCAGCCCTTCCTCCCTCGGGGAACATGTGGCACCTTGAGGGCAAGTGAAAAAATTGCAGAAAATCCCTTTGAAGCATTATCATCCTCAAGCGAGGATATTTTGGGTAATTGACTGGATTCTAAACAGCGGCTTTTAGAGAGCAGTTAAGTTTTCCTTGTCTTGGCTGACAACCTCTGTCAGAGAGGAAGGGAGAAGGGATGGGAACCACTCTTCTCCTTTGCTTCGGAGAGCCTTTGGAGAGGCAAGACCCCACGCACTGGGTTGTCTGTCCATCCTTCCTTCTGGGCACAGTTGGTTTAAGCCCAGCTCACTCCTTTAGTGACACACAGTTCCACAGTGGGTGGCACAGCTGAGGCGATGGGGTCAGAGAGGAAAAGGCAAAATGCGGGGGAGAACAGCTTCTACTGGTATTGCCAATAACAGCAAAGATTGTGGCACGAAGGTGCCAGAGCCTCGAGGCACAAGCTCGGCACAGACCGTATGAGTACCTTTGCTTCACAGGAACCACTTGTGTGCTTGTACAGCCACATGAACTGTATTTCCAGGACTGGAAGCTTCACTGTGGTGAATTATTTTAGGAAACAGTCCAGTTTCACTCACTTTTATCTGTCTATAGCTAGAAGCTGTAAGTAGAAGGCATTCTGTTTGCCGGTGCTCTGGAGGGCTGTGGATGCCAATTGTGTGACAACTGAAGGAAAACTTGGGAAATACGGCTGTGCAGAAGATTAGGAGGAGTATGAAACTATAAGAACAAACAGGCATCTGGAAGTTAACACTGGGAAAACTAATTACAATTCTGTAGGGTCTACTGGAAATCGTAATGTATTCAGATATAAAATCCGTACACACTTAATATCCTACCTAGAAAAAGAGCATATGAGCATTTATGCTCAACTGTTCTTGATTGTGTAAAAGATAAGGGTTCAAAGTCTGTGTGTATCTGTGTTACTACTTTCATCAGATTTTCACAGATGTGTATTCATTCTTATGAATGAGCATGTGTTGGTACATAGTCGCATTTGTGCACAACCAATAGGAAATTTGAGTGTTGATATGTAAATTGTTTAAATCAGAAGAGAAATGTGAGCAGTATTAATCTTGTTCGTGCTTTGTTTCTAGATTTGAAACATTGGACTGTGGATGCAGACATGCAGTAGCAAGAACTTCTCTTTCTTCTCTCTTGTCCCGTGTAAAACTTTTCCCTCTCACAGAAGCTATCAGTAGTGTTATTGTAAACTAAGAACACCTGCGAATTGTTTGCCTTATAGTAGAAAAATATTTTTCACAATGGATGTTTTAGGGTTTCAACGAATCACCCCAGGCAGGGTGGCTGATCTCTTGACCAATTAGGCTATGAAGTAAAAAGTCTATAAAAGAGCTGTTACATAATTTAATAAATCACTTTTGCTGCACCATTTCTGCCTGCTGGGCCTCTCTCTTCTCCCTTCTACTACTGTGGGACACATTGACATTGGACTGTGTAATGAAGATATGCTGAATGCTAGCTAACAGCTTCATTTATGAGCTTTCTAGGGTAAATTAATTGTTTTAGAAAACAGGGTATTCTGCACACTTAAGAAGAGACAGATTTAATCCAAATTGCTCCAGAAAAAAACCCATGATTACTGGTTAAAGAAGCAATTTGAGTTTTTTTTCAAGATTGTAATTAAGATCTAGGCAGTGCAGTTTTTATTAGCATATATATTTATTAAGCGTGGATTTTATGTATATATGTTTGCCTTTATAAATATCAAATCCATAGCAACTTTTTAATGCAGCTATTTCTAATCTTTTATTATTGTGCTAAATCCTTGGCAGATGGCTCTCATTTTGTAAAAGAAACATTTCTAGGAAGGTCATCTTTCACTTGCGTACAACTTAATTTTCTTGAATCCAAGGTGAAATGCATGAAGTAGTATTGTGACTGTAAATGTCTCTGTGTGATCAAAATGTCTTTTGGCTGGTGTGCTTTTGGGCTTGGCATAAAAAAGGTTATCTTGAGTAACAGGACAAGCAGCTTTAGGTGGTATTGCTTGAGTGTGAGCGTTGGACCAGATGATCACCAGAGGTCCCTGCCAACCTCAAGCATTCTGTGATATGTTGTTTTAAAAAAATCTATAGAAGAAGAAATCTATAGTAGAAGACCACTGTTTCTGATCAAATACCACCTGTTTGAGCCTTCTCAATTTTCCTTTAGAAGTGGAAAAGATACTGGTAACTATATATGCTTGAGAGATGGCCAAGGTGTCTCAAAAATGAACCAAGCTGCCATGACTGGGGCAGTGCTGAGGAAACGGAAATGCTGTCTGCAGGTGAACAGCTAATTTACAATGGCTCCAAGACATATGGCCATGGAGGTTGCCCAGTCCATTCTGGACTTCAGCCTTACAACCACAGAGGCCTGATGTATAACTCTACTCTCAGTCTCCTGCTCCAGAAGAGAGTTATATTTTGCTCGTACAGCTGTATAAGTTGATTTGCTCTGCCTTTTTTCAGAGAAAAGTGGATTAAACCCGTAATGAATAAATCTAATTTTAAAATTACATTGTTGATCTTCACTGCAGCAACATGTGAGATCCTTTCTGAGGTTTGCCAATCAAATGTGCAAAGACAAAACAAAATAAAATATCTGCAGCTAGGCATTCCCGTTTTCAGAGTCACAGCAATGTGATCTTTGTAAAAAGTTATATTTCAGCAAAAATTGGGTCAGCCAAAAACCTTTGAGTAGGTCCACTAAGTCCTTGCGGCATACAATAAAAAATAGTGGGTTTAATGATATATAGACTGACTGACTCCTCTGGGCTTTTTGGTGAAGCAGCATTCATTCAAATGGATGGGGATCATTGAAAAATTACAGTTGATGTGCTACATTAATTTTAGTTTAAAAGGGAATATTATCCAACCTTAAAAACAAAATATTGCTGAATTAAAATTACAGAAAACCAAGTTAAACTCCTGGAATAGTGCTAATTGTCTAAATACTATTTTGAACCTAAATTCTGGACAAAGAAGTTTAAAACAACATATACCACTACCCAGGGAATTGTAGCTGAGACTTTTAAATATATTTTCCTTAGCATAAGTTCTTAAAACATAGCACTTTCTCATTATTTTTGACTAACATTTTTATGCTATAGTCCCCAAGCATGTATCTTCCTCTCCTTAGGTGTAACCCATACTCTCACACATTTATGTCATGGTGGATATGCTAAAATTTTTCTTCTTATCCTGTCTGCAAGTATTTGCAAAATGTTGCCTGTAGTCTCAAAGCTGGTGAAGTCTTACAGGGTTCTTGACCTCAGCAAGTTTGGGTGAGGCAGTGATTGTATTAAAAATAGGTATTTTCGTGAGATGTGCCTGCACTTGTCAGTTGTTCTGAGTCTGTAGCCTGGTGCAGGCTCAGCACTGCTTAGGCAGTAGCATGAACTACTGCTCTTAATGCGTGCTCTCTGAGGAGAGCTGCAGTGCTGCGTGTCCAGGTGTTCCTTTGTAAGTGTGGGCAGGCTTGGCGCAGCGGTGCCAGCTGTGGTATCACACAACTGGTAGGGTTGGAAGGGACCTCTGGACATCATCCAGTCCCACCCTCCTGCCAAGGCAGGGTCACCTGGAGCAGGTGACACAGGGTCATGTCCAGGTGGGTTTTGAATGTCTCCAGAGAGGGAGACTCCATTACCTCCCTGGGTAGCTGTTCCAGTGCTCTGCCACCCTCAATGGAAGAAGCTCTTCCTCATTTTAAGGTGAAACTTCCACCTGTATCTCCTGCCCAGCTCTTCCTAACTCATTTTTAATCTAAGGGACAAGTTCTTCTGATGAAAAATTCCTGATCCTTAAAACTTGAAGCATTTAAGGAAACTTCTGAGCCCACTGTGCATCCTTAAGTGAGACGTAGTTGTCAGTCTATGGTTTTCAAGATTCTCCTCTATCAGAAGGTCCAATCAGATGGCGGGCTTGAACATTAGTCAGAAGTGTTGGCAAATAGTAGGTCTGTTTCTGTGATTCTACCCTTACATATTGCTTCCCAAATTTCCATCCTCTGTTCAAAAGGAACTGTAATCCATGTAACCCAGCATCTGATGCCTGCTGGTTGTTTTCCATCTTTCTGAAGCACTCAGTTCTGTATGAAAGTATGTAAGCTCATGCAGAAGGCCACACAGTGGTCAGTGCTTTCAGTGCTCTTGACATTTTATTTTTTGTATAGCATTAAAATGTTGTATGTGTGATGCCATCCCTAAATATAGCCTTTGTCTAAATTGCTTCCTGGAATTGTCTCGTCTTTCAGTGGGCTACTGGATTTGCAGATTACTGGAACTGATATGGTGAGGTACTTGGAGACAGATCTATGCAGAGAACCTCCGAAGGAATGCTCAAAGTGGCATGTGGGGACCAGGTTTCACTGGAAATCCCTTTGTAACAGAAACAAAGTTGGTTTTTTTTGAATTCTACATTGTGTTCCAAATGCACAAGAAATTGAGTTAGCTAGCTGAGCAAAGTCTTCTCCAGTGCATGGAAAAATATGGGAGGTCAAGTCCTTTCTAATAACATTACAAGAACTAGGGAATAGTCAGTGGGAATGACATTGCCTTCGAAATGATTCATGCAAGCCGAAAGCCAGAATCTTCTCTCTTTCCTTGAAATCAGTGTTTATTAAATTGATAATTGCTTTAAATTGGAGAAATATGGAAAGGAATGACATTTATTTTCCTTCCGACTGCTTTCATCTCTGCCAGCCGGTGTGTGGGAATTCCTGGTGAGGGGCAGCAGAACTTGTCAATATTAATTCCAGAGCAGTGCAATTGGAAAGCCACAAAGTACTTTTGAGGAGCTCTGCCCTCACTTTTCTCACACTGAAGTCTCGTTAGCAAAGTGAGCAGTTGCCCAGTGGATTTTACTGTCCTCAGAAAAATATTAGCACATCGGCAAAAGAAATGTACACCAAAAAATGTAAAAACAGACACCTGTGGTTGGCTAATGCTCTTGGAAATAGCTTTAAAGCTCATCAGGGGACCTCTGTGACCTGAAGATTGATTTATACCCTGGACTTTTTATTCTGCAGCCTGAATGTACTAAAAAAATTTCCTAGGTACCTGGCTTGGTTGTGGTGTGCGTTTTGCATCATACGCATAGTGGTAGAGTCTAGAATCCATGTGGATCTGCGTTAAAACAGAAACTGAGTATTTGAATATAAAGATATACCCCGATAATGTTATGGACATTTAATTATAGAGATCATGCTGCATTTCCTTCTTCTCTTTCTCAGTTTTTCTAATTGCACCTGCAAGTTGGAACTTTGATCTCAAATTTCCTAAGCCAGCTTTTGCCAGCTTTTTGCTATCCCATGCAGGATGAGAATCCCAGGAGTTTAGTTTTTTCCGTTTCTTTTCTTTTTGTCACACCAACTTCACAAATTCTAGGAACATTTAGCTTCGGCCTTGAGTCCTGAAGCTGTTGGCAGAGAAATTTATGACAGGAAGAGTCCACCCTACTGTGAGCATATTCTTGGTAGCCATAGCACAGAAAGAAATCTATAAGTTGTAAAGGTTTGTATGTTTTCCTCTCCTTTTGGCATGAAACATAACAGATGTCATTAATGATAAAATGGGAATAGATAAGCGTGTGCTATAAACTTAAGCTTTGTTAAGTTGTTACAATAAAAAGCATCAAGCCAGGCAGCTTCTTATTCCTGATGCAGGGAAACTCTGATCCATGAGAAGCATTCACGGAAAAGTCAACGCGCTTGAGTCACGTATCATGAATTTAAAACCCAGCTTGGTCTGTTGATGACAAATGTTTGTGGTGTGTGTGGGGGGGTGTTTAAGGCACAGGTAAAGAAAGGCACTTCTTAGCAGAGTGACCCAAACTGCAGTTTTTAATTTACATTTCTGTGGTATTCGGTTGAAATCTGAACTTGTGTTTTCATGTATGTCACAGTCTTTTAGCCTGTGAATATTGCTGCCTTGATCAGGAAAGAGGGGAAGCAGAGGAAATGAGGTTTTTTACTGACACTTAAATTTAAAACATGAGCTCTTGATGAAATAGTGCAACAAGCACCTCTGCAGAGGAGTTGAAAAATCAAAATGCCTTGACAAAGTGTGCACGGAGATACTGTGCTGGAACAAAACGTGATTACTTCTTTGTGACGGGAGATGCCACTGGAGGTGTTTTCAGCTCATAAACAGAGCAGAAAGCATCAGTTTCACCATCTGAGAAAAATGTAAATGTATAAACTTTGTGTTTCAATATTCTTTTTGGGTCGGGCTGCCCAGGAGCTAATCGCTGAAGGATGACAGCACTTCCTTTGACTCTGGGTCTGTCACTTACAGTTTGTTTATACATCAAAAACGTGTGATCAGAATGACTGCTCTGGTAGTCTGAGTTCAGAATAAATGTCAGCATCAAGGACTATCTGTGTGCATCAGTGCAAGCCAGGACTCGGTGCAGACCTTGATGTAGAAGAAATAGCTAATAATTAAAGACGGTAAGTGATCAGAAGTTACCCAACAGCCAAACTGCAGCATAGCAGCTTTAGTAAAATCTTCATCAAAACTGACTGAATGTATGAGAGAGAGAAAGAATTGCTTCTCTTCTGTTGGCAGTGGAGGGTATAAACATGGGGCAAAGTTTTAGCTGTTATAGTAAAAATGTTTGTAAAGTAAAAAAGGTATTGAAATAGTTATGAAATAAGTAAATTCAATCTTTAATAATCAGAGGAGTATTGTTTTGTGCATGTGCTTGCTTGGCAGTCTGTGGTGGTTTGGCATGCCCTCTAGCAAGGGACTGGGCTTGTACCCAGAAGTTCACTTAAAGGAAAATAAAGCTCTTCTAAAATCCTGTGAAGACCCCTGCTATTCCAGATTTTACTCCTGCTTTTACTGTTGTTTCTTTTAGACTTCTCGAGTTCATTCCTGTAGCTTGCCAAAGATACGATGTGGTTTGTGACTGTCTCAAAGCCAGTAGAGAAGAGCTGTCTGGAGCAGGCAGCAGTGCCCACATATCATTAGTGGTCTGTCGGCCCCTTTCCAAGCCTTGTCAATACAATTTCTGCCCTTTTGCTGACAACGTTTATGCTTTAAGACAACAGCATAATGAGTAGCTACTGTGCGGTAATGACTGAAAGTCCCCAAAGGAAAAGTTCTGTTTTATTAAACAGGGATGTTCACAGTTGGGATAGTGGGGGTTCTTGTCTTGTCTTTCTTTGGTGGGGCGGGGGGGGAACAGCGTAGTGAAAGTAGCTATAAGAATGTAGACGCGCGGCTAATAAAACGAANGTGTAATATAGATTTTTTTGAAATTATTGTAGAAGCAGTCTGCCTTGTAAGAGCATTTAAGAAAATGTATCCTCTGCCAGGGTGTCTTAAGGAATTAGACATTCAAGTGCAGGTGTGTCTTAACAGTATTTTAGTTCTTATATGTATATGTATTAGAATGAAATAATAAAAGTTAAAAAACAACAATAGGATAAAGAGCTTATGTTCTTCATTTCATTTCATGGATCACCTAAAATACAGTAATCTTAACCTAAAATATAGAGATTAAACCAAAATGCTCTGTTAATTCAAGACAAAACTTTAAATAAATCAATAAACAAATAAGCTCGCAGTTGCAGTGAGATTCCACTTCCTGGACTGAAAAATTGAACTGCAGGCTCATAGCTCCCTTGAGTGTTTGGAAAGAGAATAGCAGCTCTTAATAACAGAGCACTTTGCTGTGAGGGGTGGATGTTCATGTCATTACCATCTTTTCTGGCAACTTTTCAACCATCAGCAGCAAAAGTTTTCATTGATTGCCTCCTGCTGTAAGGCAGTAATTACACTGCTCTGTCTCTTTCATGAGCTGCAGGAATTGGAGAAAATAAGGGAAGCTAGAGATATTAGATACGGATAAAACACAATTCAGGCTGAGCTATTTCCTATGTTACTATATGAGGTCTAGCAGGCTAATTTTTACACATCTGCACTAAATATAGAAAATAGGCTTTCCAGTGCAACAGTGGAGAGTACAAAGTAAAAATTTGATCCAGATGCTGTAGCGTCATCCACTCCTTAGAAAATGAGAAGGTATTGCATGCAACTTTTCTCTGAAAACCAGGCTCCTCTCACCATGACACAGGTACAGGGTCACTGGTGTTGATCAAGAAGAATTAGACATTGTGCAATTCTCCCAAATTGGTACTGTTACATTTGGTCAAGGTTCTGTTAATTGTTGCAGTCCAGTGATGCTAAGGGGGAAAAGAAGCTGTTTGTGAGAAATATTGGTACTTATTTCACCTGAACGTGTTTTCTCTCTGAAGATGGCTTAGGCAGAGGAAATGGATGGAGGTGTTTGTGAACTGCAGTGAGCTGTCAGAAAGCGATCCCTTATGTCTGACTTCATCTATTTATAATTGGCAGGAAGACTTGCGTTCATTTTGGTGATGCAGAATCAAGTGCAGCTGGAGGAAGAGAAATGGGAAAATTTGAGCTTAAGTAGTAATGGAATGCAGGAGTTTGTACATATACAAATCTTTGCCATAAATCAACAGTTAATTGATTTTCCTTCATTTTCATGACTTGGGATTGTGAAAATATAGTACTTTATGTTTATTAAGTAATCAGCACAGTGATCTAGATCTGTATCTTAATGTAAGAAACGCATTGTGATACTGATATCCTTTTAACTAAGATAATTAATTTAAGCTTATTTGTCTTTGCCTTTAAGGATCCTTTCTTCTTATCAAGTACGCTGAACAATTTCTGCAGATAAGTGTCCTGTGATTTATTATTATGTTTTTATGAAACAAATACATTTGGTTGTCAGTACTTTGTTCTGCAAATTGCTGCTATAATGTTTACCTTCTGTATGAGCTCAGCACTGTTAGAGTAAATACATGTGAAAGCTAATTAAAGTATAACAAGGATTTAGAGCATTTGTATGTCACTACGTTATTAATTGACGATTTTATGGTTTTGATACAAGTAGTGTGTCAGTTTTAGCACAGAACACTGAGACACGTCACTGGTCTTCTCTAGCTTCTCACTGTCACAATCTTTATATACACAGAATACATAAGCACATTCTAGAAGGCACATAAAGATCATACCCAGAGTAAATAAATTCTGTTAAGTATTTTTTAATATAATTTGTGCTGCAATACAGTGGAGAGTTTCCTTGTCTTGCATTGCAGCTCTGTACTCCTACAGAGCAAAAGTACATCCAGGTATTCTCAAACAATTAAGCCGTACTTTAAAGAAGAAGTATTTAATCACACAAATACGGGGAAGTGGCAAAATCAGGATCTGAAGAATTTTCAGAAACCCCTCCAACCTCTCACAGAAGCTTTCCATGCATATTAATTTCTACAAGGAATAGTTTAAGTTCTACTAACACTGCTATTTGGAACAATCAAAAACTTGTCTTTTTGCTAAAGTAATAAAAAACCCCAAAACAAACAAAACAAATCATAAGAATGCAAGAGGAAGGAAGCTTCTAGCCCTTGTGGCACATAAAGAGCAATTTTCTCAAACTTAGCTAGAGGTACAGGCTCTGGAAGGAAAGTGTAGGCACAGGTTTGACCTCGATCTGAACTTACAAGTGAAGCTTCAGTAGAGGTGATGTCCTGTTCTCTGATAGATCCTGAGCCGCACAGATTTTCCAGTCTTGAATTGTGGCAAAAATGAAAATCTTGGCAGTTCTCACAAATCAAAATTCGCTTATTTTTGGTAAATTTAGGGTCTGTCTTTCATCTGGACATTTTTAAAATTTATGTTCAATATGCCTGATATAGGAAACAAACTTCCTTTTTGTCAGATCCATCTTTCTGCTTTACCACATCGGTCTTATTTTCTTGTACCAGAAAATCTTTCTCATTTTGCTGACTAGGGGAATATTTAATATTATATCTAATTATATATTTGTATTTTATCTAATTATATGTTACATAATACTGTATTTAATATAATATCTAATATAGTATTTCTTTCTACTTAATTTCTATATTTTCAGTCTAAAATTCAGGATTGTTTTCAATATGAGCATGGGAATCTGGTGAGGAAAATCGCAAGAGAGGCAATTAACTTAAAGCAGAGCAGTTTAACAGGTCTGGAGTATATTCTAGTTAAGGACTGTTTCTGCTTACCATCACTTCGTAAGGACCTGTTCTCCCTGGAGGTATCATGTTCTGTAAAACACATGTATTTCACTGATACTGCTGGTACTGAAATTTATTCTGTTGTTCTCCAGAAATTGTGCTACATGTAAATGTACTCGACCTGTGACATTTAGCAATTATCCAGCTCCATAAGTTTGAGTGTACTGTAAGAAAATTCCGGTATGAATCTCTACAATGATCTATACCCAGTCTGCTCTAACCTGAGGTCCAGCAGGCAACCTTTGCGGAATAAAAAGGAAAAAAATAGGAAAAATTTTAATTTTCACTTTAATACAGTTACTTATGTTCTTGTGTTCATCTCACACGTGTTACAATTTCTTTAGTAATCAGCTTAAAAATGACACATCTAAAAGTAAATAACGTCATGCTGCTGAGCTGCGTTAATGGCTTGCCAGTCAGTTAGGAGAATGCCACTTGTACTCTTTGTCACTGCTGTAGTGACTCTCAAACCCATCAGGAGTTACACCCAGGCAGGAACTCTGCAGCCTTAACTCAGCGAGCTGGTGGCGGAATTTGACTGGAATTCTCTGTATAAAACCAGGAGAGGTTTTTATGACTTGCACTTGGGCAAGAAGCAGCCTGCCCTGTGTGGTGGTTGGGAGGCTGGCTCACCCTGGTGCCTGGCTGTGCGGGCATTTAAGGCAGCTCAGTGGCCCCAGGGTCCCTGTGCCACCGCTGCTGTGTCCCCAACTGGCACAGGGTGGCTCGGGCCTGACCACCTGCTCAGCTAATGATTGAATCCAGAGTGGTGTTTCTAGCTCTGCTGCTCCATACTACCTTTCTGTTGAATGACAGTGTTTTTCCTAAATTACGGACTTTTCGGTTTATGAGGGCAAGTTTATTTCCTAATTGTGTAGAGACTAGCAGGGAATTAAGTGGGCTAGTCCTTTAATTTAAAATATAAAACTGTATTACTGGCCTTGTTCTCTGACGAATCGAACGTCAGTATATTACTAGTATATTAATACTAGTAATGGAACATAATGGCTACTTGTCAGAAGTAAAGATAATTATTTCAGGAACACAAAACTAACCTTGGCAGATAATTGCCTGTTGAAATCTGATGCTGTGCAACAAATGGATGATTATTAACAACAGACTCCCATGTTCATCTGTTATATCATTAAATCCTGTATGTTACACTGACAGGGCTATTATTGCATTAAAAGCATCTCCCTTTTCTCAGAGATGCATGTCAATTCTGGATTAAGGATTTTGACTGTGTGGAGCTGTTCTGTTCTAAATAAATTGTTGTGTTGTCCTCCAAAATGATGAGAAGCTCTGAGTAAATTTTGTCAGATGTGGGTTTTATAGGCATATACTGCTTGCTGAATGAAAACCAACCATCATTTCCATTTTGCCTTTTTTTTTTTCCGTGTATCTTTTTAAAAACACAAACTGGTCCTACTGTTTTTAAGTGCATGTTCATCCAGCAGGCACCTGGAAAATCTGTGAAGATTTTCGTTTACTGGACAGAAGTGTAACTTATAGCATGAACTAGTGAAAAGAAGTTGGAAGGTAACAGACACTCAGGCTCGAGACACAGTTTTCAATTACATGAGTAATGAAACCCAAAGTAACTTTAAAGAGTAATGTTATATTTCAGCCATTTGAATTTTTTAAAAATCAAGTGTGAACCTTTTGTTCAAATGCATAATATAACCTAAACCAAGCAGTGGTGATTTAAACGCTGAATTTTGAGTATGAGCTCAATAAGACATCTGCTGCTTAGCTTGAGGCAAATGGTTTGGCCAGGTGGAGAGCCCTGAATTTGAACAGTGCATTGCGTTCCCAGTGTCTGTGGGTTTGGCTCTTAGGTTCTGAATCCTGGGTTCAAGAGCGAAGGAGCTGCTGCATTTTACTCACCAGCAGTTCACTGACTGCTACCTGCACCAGCTTCTCTTCAGAAGAAGATGTTGGGGATGAGTCTTCTGTCTTTTGCATCGGGGAAACAGGGAGCTCCTGCCCAGCAACCCCACTAGGTGCTGGTTGTCCTCTCTTGTCACCATATCTGACATGTTTGAGACTCTGCAGGCAATCCACCCAGGCATGAGACGGTTTTCCAATTATTGAAGCACGTCCTTTCCCAGAGCAAATCTCGTGACTTGGATTATTCACTTCAAAACAGTTTGTTTGAAGTCTGTAGTTGTACCTTGAAAGATGGTTACAGACATTGTTTGGGACAATGCCTTACAGTGAAGTCTTCCTCTAGATCTAATTAAAAAAATTTCCTGCTCCTTCATTTCGTGACTAAAAAGTTAAACTGAGTTTTCTGTCATCGAGGTTGATATTAAGAATAAAACGTTGCTAACGTTTAATAGTTTTCATCAGGAGCCATCCCCAAATGCTACTCCAGACGATAGTGGCAAGCATAAAAAGCACTAAAAACATGTAAAGTTTTGTACAGCAAATTGTGTACAGAAAGTCAAGTTGTATCAAAAAAGGCATTATTTAGCTAATCATTCATGACTGAAAAAGCCAAATAAAAAATTGCCTTATTTCAAAAGGCAATCATGAAGGCTTCAAAGTACATATAATCTCATTTCTCTACTCTCATTTTACCTACTTTCTCTCCCTGAACTGGAAAACTGCTGTCATAACTGTATCTATTTCCTGTAGGAGCTATTAGTTAGTAGCATTACATCCGCTTAAACGTGATCACTTTTCTCTTCTGTGTGTTACTGATATGCTATTATCCCATAATATTGCTCATCCATCAGAGGTTGTCATGTTTCCTGTGCTGCTTGTAGTATGGAGAGCTGAAGCATCTAAAAAAATGTTCAGAGATTCCAGAATATTTTAATGATTCTGTGATTCTGTGATGTTACAGAGCACAGTCTTGTGGTGCATTTCAAGCTTGTAACGCAAAATTTTTCTCTGCTTTTAATTCCTAAGCAGAAGCACTTTAACCATCAGTTTTGAATGTAACCATCTCAATTCCTCTTTATTTAAATGGCAGATTCATTAAAAACTCCATCTGGCTTCCATAGGAAGCTTGCACAAGTCTTTGGAAATGGATTTTTTTTTTTTTTCCAGGACACGAGGAACTGTGGCCAGGATTAGAACCTCTTCCTCCTGCAGCATACTTGCCAGATGGCAAGTTTATTGAATCTGGTTTTAACTCACTAGGGCTTAAAGGAATGAACACAGCTCTGAGAAGTGGGTGCTACATTTCTACTTCAAAGGTCTCCTTTAAAATTAGCCCCCAAAGATTTCTCTGCAGAGTGTGGTTGTGACCTGGGCAGTCTGTTGCATATATCTCATCTCTTTCAGTGCTTGAAATGGAGTCAGAGTGACACAAACCACTTTACAAAATCCCAGTAATTTCACAGCATTGGGTGAATCTTGTTACATGGCTAAATCAAATTTTTATATGTATATATTCTATTTATTTTACAGTGTCGTAAAGTCTCTTCACTTCAAATACTTGTTTTCTAAGTAAAATTTGGAAGTTTGACGTATTTACTGGTGTCCCTTAAAACTACCCTCGGGTATTGTCCTCAGTGTAGAAATCTGCTCTGTACTAAAAACCAACATTTTTGATGGACAAAATTTGGTTTAATCAGTTTTAGGTTTGAATGCAATAGAAGAAGATCACGTGTCTATTTAAATATCTTACAGCAGCTTTTTCTAATTTCTTCAAGTGGCTTTAAAACTTATGAAATACATTTCCAGATAATTAATATGTAAATGCTAAATTATTTTATGAAGGAATCCTCCTCTTTTCAGAATACAAAGCATTGTTTTGTATTTCTGTTATTTACAGAGAAATCAGATTTTTATATTACAGGATTTTTTCCTGACAATGGAGAAGACTCCTCCTATGAACTGATGCCAAAGAACTTCAGAGAGCCTGCAGCATCAGCATTACCCTTTGCTTATGAAAGCAGAGCAGTCGGGGTGCTGAGCTCTGCTGAGGTGTAGTTGCGTGCCAGGTTTCGGGTGTTTAAGTGGCCGTGTCTGTCGTGGTTATTTACGTGCTTGGTTAAACACGATTGTACCTGCGTGCAGTGTGAGCCCTCATTTGCAGAGCAAAGCATATACAGATTAGCACACTTGTTTAAGATAAGGAGGCAAGTAATTGCAACTCAAAATATTCCATTTTTCTCCCTTTCCAACTTCACGTGTTACACATTGATATTGTTTATATATACTCTATGCATGCTCCTTCTGCTGGAGGTGATTTCATGTCTCTGTGGTGGTGCTGGTTCTTGCACTGCATGATGTGAGCACGCAGGACTGTTCACCCCAGTGTTGGAAATAAGGAAATAGCAGTTACTCCTCTATCCCATAGCTAGGGTTGTGTAAACATCATTTGTATGCGTTTGTGAGTTGAAAGTAATTTTTTAGTCTTGCATAGTGAATTTTCAGTGTTGAACTTTTTGTGAAAGTTCAGTTGTCACTTTTTTAAAATCAAGTTTTTACACGAAATACCTCAAGGGAGTCTATTTACTTGCACTGGGACTGGGCTTTCTACTTGGATATCACCTTACTCCTCTTGTTATTGAACCCGTTTGTTAGGAGTTCTAGCAGCACATATTCCCCAGGTTTTCCTGCACTTCAAAAAAGACGGAGGGACTGAAAAAAATATTTGAAATTTAATACAAATATTCAGGAATCTTACAAAGAAGAGAGGGTGATAGCACCAGAATCAAAAGTAATCATTTTTTTCCGAACAGAGAATGTCAAGAATTAATGCTTTTCTAAAACTCTCAAAAAGAGTCTGGTTTGCTTCTCTTTGAATTATTTCCTTTGGAACGAATTCACCTACCATATTATTTTACCATTTTATGCGTATATTGCAAAGTATACGTAGAAAAAAAGTAATGGACCTCTGAAAACCTGATGGATGTAATTGTGTCCAGGGATACAGATGATTTCATGAATCATTGCAAGGTACAATGGTTTCTGTGGTATTTCTAAATGAAATTAGAGGTCTCTTGTTTACAGTTTGTTTGCGGTGCACTCCATTCAGTAGAGCAGTGTATGGATCCAGTACTAATACAAAATAAGTATGTGCTGTAGCCTGATGCTATTTTGAAGATGTTTTGGCCTTATATCCCTAATTTTACTGCTGCATTACCATCATTTCCAGTTGTATCTGGCTTGATTTAAGCTGAGAGAGCTTTGTATTAGTAACATATGGAAGTTGTTATTGTTTTCATTTGTTCAGCAGATGTGTGAGCTTTTTTATATGCATGGCTCCTTATCAGTTGGATTAAATGATGCATGATTCTGCATATTCAAGTATTCTTTTGGATGAAAACAAGTACTGACTGTCAGTGCACGTAAAGTCCAAGAGTGACAGTTCCAGTGTTTCAGTCTGCGTGAGTGCAGCGAGCATCACTTTGTCCCATCTTTGCTAATCAAGCATTCCACTGTGATCACATTTGCAAGAAGTGAAAGTGGAGGGAAGCACTGCAAACAGGTAGAGAGGCCATTGCACAGTGACCTGGTAAGGTGAAATCAGCTGAAGAAACAGGCACCAAGGGGCAGTTGAGCCCTACTAAATGTAAATGTCTGCAGTGCCAGGGTGGGAAATGATCGGGTCAGTCACAGTCATTGTACTAAAAAGAGATGTACATTTCCCTTCTCACTCATTTCTCAGCTTTCCCATCTGTCATATTTAAAATACTTAAAACACTTCCATATCAGCATTTTTTAAAGCAGCTCTCATTTTCTGTACCAAGAGTATCATGCTGGACTGTTTAAAAAGCAGGGGGAGCCACAAAAGGACTCCTCCGTAACAGGGTTTTTACGTAATCTGAGGAAAAGTGTGCAAGCCACTGATACATTTTTGGTTTTTCTCTCAACAGAGAGCGCATGTTTAAAGGGTTTTCAAGTGTGTGATTTCATCAAAGGGTTTTTTTTTTCTTCTTTGAGTATCATCTGTGATGTAATGGAATTACAACTGAGAGCACAACTTAAGTACAATTTGGCAAGCAGAGCTTTCTTAAGTATTCAGCTTAAACTGGGCCTTGTCTACAGCAAAACAGTTTTGCTTTCAAAAAGCAGATGATTTTGTAACTTGAACATAAACTATAGGTCATATTTTTGGTGGCTGTGTCCTTGGCTTCAGTGCAGTAAAACTGTATTTATTTACACCAGATGGGGATCTGCCTTTTTCCACATCTTTTTTAATGCTTCTTTACTTCTTAGAGAATGATGCCTTTGGTTCTTTGGAAATATATCTCAAGAAAACGCCAGTGCATAAACCATTTAACTGGACCTACCTCTTCTCTCATGTGCCTTCCTTTGCAGCGGCCTTGGGTCTCTACTTCCCCAGGAAAGAGTACTTGGAGAATGTCTACATTGACGAGCCAGCGGGAATGCCGCTCCTGCGCATCCATGCCTTGAAGGATTCAGATGAGGAAGTGGCCCACTTTCATCTTTGCCAAAATCTTATAATTTCTCAAGCAAGATCACATGAAAATAATTGGTTTCAAATCAGAGAAAAAAAAGGTCTTCTCTACCTCAGCAAAAGCCTGGACAGAGAAGACTTTAACATGCTGTGTAAGTATGAGAAGACCTGCTTTTCTTCTTGGGGTATCTGTTCTTAAAGCAGAATGTGTTCAGATGATGAGATTTCTCCATTGGAAGATGAGCATCAAATTTGGAAAAAACACATCTGCCCTTTTAAAATGAAGAACCAGACCCAATGAAACCCACACCAGTATGCCAAAGCAGATGCTGACCTGGGACAGATCCTGGTGATCACACTGGGAACTCCAGTAGGGTGGCAAAGTTGCATTACTAAAAGTATTTTTTCTGCATTTCATAGCTGGATATGCGACAGCTTTACACGGAGATTTGCAGTTTGTTCATCTGCTGGTGCAAGTGAGACCAATTCCATGGTGCTTAGTGGGTGCTTAGTGTCCAGACAAATGCTGTGAGAGTGGTTCAAACTCTTACATAAATGCTTGAATTCTCGTAACACGGATTCACAAAGTACGTTTGCATGTAACATCAAAGAGCTCTTAGAAGAAATAGTTAATTGTACCTCTCTCCCCATCTTGAAATTTGGCTTTGTTGGAGAAACTTATTGTTGAACAACAAAAACTAATTATCTCAGGGTTTTTTCTCTTCTTTTATGCTCTAGCAGTAAATTGCTCTTGATGATTTTGATCTGTGAGGAAATTAGGTATCATTAGATGGTGGAGGAGGAAATGGGTGAGGAGTTAATTGCATACCACTGTGATCAGTTGCAGAAATTTTACTGTTAGAGAGTCTGTAGTAACTGTCTTCGGTTTGTAAGAGCCATATTTCAACACTACCTTCAGACTTAGGTGCCTTGATGTTGAAATTTTCAGCTTCAGACACTTAATGCTTTATTTTTGAAGTGCTGAATGTTTGATATTTCATCCATTTTTGGTACTTGGTGTTCATGTATATCAAATACTTGTGCTGAACAAAGGAGGAATAGCTACTCAAAACTCAAGAGCCTTGTTTTGTTCATACAGATCAAAGTAACCTAGAACTTCTTTTCAAGTTAGATCTATTACAGAGAGATTACTGTGCTGTCTGTAGTCAAACCAAGGGCATCAAAATAAGGCTTGAGGATGTATTAGTAGATGCCACAGGTTGATTTTAACCTCAGTTTTGTCTTTTGTCCCCCTCTTGATATTTCAAACTGATGAAGCAATCTGTTCTCTGAACCTGAACAATTTGGTCCATATCCTCAACTGGAATAAACTGTTGGAATGCTGTGACTGAAATGGTGGTAGATGTGGGTTTGTCCTGAGTGTCTGTCGCCATCTCATCCGTTATTTTTCCTGTTTCCGTCCTGCTCTGCTCTAGTCCCTTCAAAAAGCAGTCCTATCAAAGAGCTGATTACTGCCAGTGGCGTGTGTTTTGCCACTATCTTACAGACAGAATGCTGGTAGTGGTTTTGAGATTCTATAATGCAAAATTGATGCCAAGCCCTATAGTTTTTATTAATGATTTTATTAAGGATTATTAAGGTTTAAAGTCTTCTCACCAGCGTATTGAAGAGTTGTTTTGCCACATAATAGGATTAAATGATCATTTGTGGAAAAATGGACTAGGGTAGAAAATGAGGAAAAGAAATGTTGGCTTGCCTTCTGTAAAATATTTCTTATGGTGATTTCTTCCCCCTGAAGCTGTAGGAAACTGGATGCCATTATCCAAGGTGATGCTGTATGTCTTCCTTTCATCCCACCCTTTCCAAGAGAAGGAATGCAACTCCGCTACACGCACCACGGTTTTCCTCTCTTTGATCAATGCTACTGCACCAGCTTGCAGTTCCCTGACAGCAAGGCAACTTTGCTTCACAGAAATGGATCTCTCCTTTCACATCAAGGAGAATAAACCACCTGGCACATTTCATCAGCTCCAGTTACCCTCAGTTCATCATCTGTGTCAGAATCTCAGCATTTCTTACAAATTGCTAGCAGGTAAAACTGGATCTGAGCTGCTCGCATACTACCACTAGATGCAAACAGCTGCACTGTTAAAGATCTCTTGTGTAGTAGATCCTCTAGATTTGATTCTGTAAAGGAAGTTCCTTTGCAAACCTAAACTGAGCCTGAAGATTTTGCCTTTGAGATATACAGAGGAAATGGGAAAGAGGACTTCTCTCTAAAGAAAAGATCAATTTTAGAATTTTGTATCTGCTAAAAGTAGACTGAGAATATCCTGAGCTTTAAATTGTGCTGCTTCTAAACTGTAGACTCTTCCCATATATTCCATGTTTACTCCCTACCCTAATATAGCCACACAAGTTCCCTGTTTTTCACTTCTGACTCTGTGTTTTATTGTGCAGTCATGATGTCCAAATGGATTTACTGGACTGCAAAAGAGTGTTAAAGCCATCAGAGGCCCGTGCTGGGAAGTGATTGTCCCTGTGTATGTTGTGGCTGTTTTCCAGCTGAAGGCGTTCCCTTTCGGTACAACGAGGGCAGCACCAGCGTGGAGGTGATGCAGAGCCTGGATCGGGAGGAGAGAGAGAGATACGAGTTCATTGCCAAGTGCACCGTCAGAGAGGGATTCAGGGAAATGCAGGTTGAGGTGCCCTTCCTGGTCAATGTGTTAGATGAAGATGACTCTCCTCCCTTCCTTCCCAATGGCACTGATACTGCAGATGCTGTCGTGGAGTTCAACAGGAAAGAGGTAATGTTCTCCTTTACCTAGTCCTTGAAGTAGCAGAAGAGTGGTGGGAGGCATGACTCCTGGGAAGCACCACGTTCTGCCTGGGTAATGAATCTTGGTAACAAGCCCATCAACACACCATGCTCTGGAGATCTGTGATTGTAAAATGCTGTTTGTAGGATTCCTCTGCCCAAGTTATGTCTTACTCAGATCCCCAAGAAAGAGGAGTTTGGATTAGCAATTAGAGTGTGAAGAAATTTGAGCAGTTTCCAAGGTCGGGATGGACAATTGTTGAGTCTGTGGTCAGGATCACTCTGTGTCTCTCCATACTGAGCTCTGCTCTATTTGTTACAGGGTTGCTTCCCCCAGGGGATTAAAACTGTGTTGTTAGAGCTAGTGTATGTGTGTATCTATCCCATACATGAAAATCTATGTAATATATCAGAAGTGTGTTCAGAACATTTATTAGGATGCTGTAGAAGTAGTGGTTTATTTCCACAGACAAGCATTGCACATGTGAAGTTTGGCTGTTAAAGGTGAGCTCCAGGATCTTTTTTAATAGTGTCCTCCCATTTTTCCCTTACCGTGCCAAGCTGATCTTTCAAGAGGTCTGAATCCCTGGGTGTCTTTGGTGCCCCTGTGCACGTCTTGCTTTGGTAGAGTACACAGGTGGGCTCTTCGGCTCTTCCATAGGAGCAATGACTCTTTGTAAGTCAATGGTATAGAGAAGACTTTTTTGGGGGCACATAAATGATGTGTGTTTCTTGAGAGAACTTCTGTTTCCTAACAGCAAGATCTGTTGTTAGTCAATTTTCCCTTCAAAGTACATTTTGATCATATTTGTGTCTGGAAGGGAAAAAGACTGATTTTGGGAGTTTGCTGCCATCTCCTGACTAGAACAAGTCTTGACAAGACACCTATGAATACATTTACCTGGGTTTCAGTGAAAGTTGTAAGGTCTTGTTTGACCAATATTTCAATCTCCAAAACAGTTATTGGAAGAAAGCTTCAGGTCCTTCAGCAGTGCCATTTATTGTTTCCTTCCAGGGCACTGTTCTTTCCACGCTGACTGTGTATGATGCAGATACCACACCTATTTATCCCCTTGAAAGCAGCAGAAAGAAATACACAGGAACCATCATTACTGACAATCCCTGGATCAGTGAAACATTTCGTGTAGAGCACATCTTTGATGAAATCCACTTCAGCCCAAATGGCAGCCAAGTGAGGGGAACTCGGCACGAGTACAGTAAGGACTCTTTCTTCAAATAAAGGACAAGTTGCTTGTTAGTAATGGACCAATAAGCTCTTTAACTTTTCCAAGCATTTTGTAAACAATGAGCCAAAGAAAGCTGAGAAATTTCAAGTAAAGAAAACACTGTGTTTTAAATATGTACTGAAAAATTGAGCATACGCTCTCTGGAATAGGGTGTGTATGTGATGATGAGGTATAAACTGATAAGGAAGAGGTTTTGATTGTAGGATTCTCAGCTTGGTAGGTAGAAAGGAAGAAGGCCTCTCAAACATCTTGAATGACAGAGAGCATAACTCCGTAAGAACATATTTAACTCGCCTTCTATTTTCATTAGGAAACCTGAATATGTATAATTAAATTTGCTACATCTATTTTTGTTGGGCATGCAGTATTAATATATGCATTTGCAGATAATGTGGGTTGCTAATAGTCTAATCTTTTGCTTCACAGAACTGGTGCTGAATAAAAGCATTTCAGTCACAGAGCATCGTTCCTTCCAGCTGGATGTTTTGGTGAATGACACAGAATTTCATGGCCCAGAAAGATCGGTGATGCTTCATTTCAATGTCTCCATCCTCCCTGTCAGAATTCAGTTTTCCAACATAACTTACCAGTTCACAGTGAACAGAAACGCTGAACGCTTTGCACAGGTAAGAACCATGTTAATTATACATCCACTTTCTGGAGCTTAATAGCTGGATCACTGGGACGAGATGCATTAAAATGCTCACTGGTTTTAACTGTTGGAGCAGAATCAATGAAACATGTGGGTATCAGTGTGATTGGTGCTGATGTAGTAGGTAGGTAGGCTGGGCNTAATTATACATCCACTTTCTGGAGCTTAATAGCTGGATCACTGGGACGAGATGCATTAAAATGCTCACTGGTTTTAACTGTTGGAGCAGAATCAATGAAACATGTGGTATCAGTGTGATTGGTGCTGATGTAGTAGGTAGGTAGGCTGGGCACTGCCTCTCCCACCACGTAATAACAGGAGGGACCACAGGTGGAAGTACTAATGAAGAGAAGTAATGTGTTGTGGACAGGAGGAGTTGTAACCATGAGTGGCTTAGGCATGAATAACTGGAACAGTGTCAAGGGCAAAAAAAGGAAATTTGTCCAGCTCTTGGAGTCTCACTATATTAATGGCTTTTCTTTGGGTAATGGCTAGTTAGTAATTAATGTGTTTCTTGTTTTAGCTTAATCACCACCATTGCCATTAATAATGAATTCCAGAGACACTCTCTAGTAGGTTGACATTAATCAGGTGAAAATTACAATGTAATTCCTATGGAACATGTACATTAATAAGAAACTAGTTCAATATAATTAATATTATGAAAGTGAATATTAAAAACATCTCTGATGAACCCCTTTGGGAGAGCTGCTGGAAAGCGTGCCTTGTAACTATTGTAGCGGAGAGGAGGACTCAGATTAAAATATGGTCATCCCAATTGCAGAGAAAACCAATTCATAAGAAGACTTTTAAGGAAGAATTAAGTTTTATTAATCTTTAAGCCTCGGGGAATTGTAAAAAGAAAGAAAAAGGGAAGTTAGATATGCTGCATGTTCTTATATTTAATCTGATGAAATGCATTGTGGCTTGATGGCTCTTCAGAGTACAGAGCAGGCCGTATGTGACCAGTAAAAATTCGACTGCTCTGACAAGGGACATTTTGTCCATAGTCTGCATGAATATCCTAAATAAGAGAAAGGTACCAGGTGTGCTCACTTAGCAGCCTCATTACAAAAAGCTACTCCTTTATGGCATTTCGTGATGCCTTGTGGCTGCAATTTTTCAATTTGCAGTCTGCTAGAAACTTCAGAGGATACTCTGTTCTTTTTACGCAGTTCAAATTATTTTTGATGTTAGGTTTGAGGGTTTTGTAGCACCAGACTGTGAAAGCTTGACCCTTGCCTGCTGCCTGGGGATAGGTTGAAACCTGGGTTTCCCACTAAAAGAAATAACCGCACAGGTATGTAAGACATTCATAGTCTAACTCTTGCATCTAGAAATGTGACCCAACTGCATCTGTGTCACAACGTGACTGTAATTGAAACAAGTGTGGACACTTACCTGTTATGTATGTATAAATTTAGACTAATGAATTGGTTGGGTTTTATTCTGTGTGCATGTTTTTATATGTAGGTGTATGCATACAGTATTATTATGAATGAGAACGTTTCAGATTAAATTTGGACAACCGTGGTTATCTGTGCATACCCTAGATAGCTTGAACACTTTAGTTTTAAAATCTGGGAGCATTTTTTAGTTACAGGGTGCAAAAACAAAAAAAGCCCATTGACTTTTAAAGCTACTGGTTTTGAATGTTGTCATGAGAGTCAAACATCTGAAAAGGAATTTTAGGATCTTTGGAAACAGTGGCATTTCCCACTAATTGTGCAGTTTCACTGGGTGGCAGTAGTAGTAGGGAAAACTGTTCCTGGCAAGAGCTCCAAGTCTCTGGGAAGAGATCTTTTTCTTTGTGCTGCCTGAACACAAATTCACAAAGAGATTTTGTTCTGATTCTTGAGTAGCGAAGTGCAAAACTTATCCTGGCTCTGGAGATGGTGTTTTCACTTAAAGTGTCATCCACTTACTTCTGAAACTGGGTTTGAATTTACAGTGTGCTCAGCTTGGAGCACAAGTCAGTGTAAGCAGTTTAGTCCCCAGCACTTCACATTATTAATGTTGGCTGCATAATTAGCCTTGATGTGCCAGAGTAGGCAGGGAAAGTACTGGGCCAAGTCAATATGAAGGCTGAACTGTCTCTTGCCCTAAGGAAAACACGGGAGCGTGAAGAAATTATTAACTGCTGGGCTGATGCCATTTGTCTATTTGAGCAGCTAAATGAATTGAATAACAGAAGCACGGCCTGATGGTGCAGGCTTGCCCAGTGGCATTTAACTTATCAAAGGACTTAAAGCTCTATTGACATTTACTGAGACAAATGATGAATAACATTGGCTGAGATTTTTAGAGAGGTTATATGTCCAAATGTCCCTGGAATTCAGTGAAGAGGAACATTGTCATTATCCAGACTTTATTAAACACTGGAACTCAAAAGATGGATTTTTCTGTTCTTATTTCTAATAATGGTATTTTTGTGTTAACTATTGAGAGTCTTGGAAATTGCACCTTTGTAGGTTCCTCCCCTGTAAGCTGGTGTTAAACCTGACTACCCTTTGCCCTGATTACTTGATTTTTCATCCTTATGAGAAAGGGGAAGTTGCTGTTTTTATCTTTTTCCCCTGGAGTTGTGCTCTGCTGCACCTGAGAGTTGAGCTGACTCTAGAACTTGTGGAGCAGAGCAAAGTTACAAGGTTTCTCTTTTCGCCTGATTGCACTAAGGAAAAGAGAAAGTCTGTCTTTCCGGTAGAAATTTCTTGAGGGAGGTCTTTACAGCTTCGCCTCAGATTATACAGAGAAAGCAAAACTGNAATCTGCTCTTCAGGGACCCTGAATTTATGGGGTCTTCTCCAACCCCATTGAAGGAAATTGCTGTGCTCGAAAAGGTGCCTGCAAACAGCAGTTATCACAGAGTAGGCAGAAGGGGCAGGTTAATGTAGTCTTTGTAGAGGTTAATGCCGTGGAACATCATTGTGTTCTCCTCCTGCCTCGAAGGAGCACCGTCCGAGCAGCTGCAAAGCGCTGCCAGCTACAGCGCAGCACCAAAACTGCGGTGACGTGCCCCTGGAAGGGACGTGTCTAGACCTTGTGTCTAGACAGAGTTTATGAACAGTCGAAATGTTGTCTTCTTCTTCTTCCTGCCAGTCCCAGCATGTTGTGGAGAGGAGACGGCCAGAAAGAAATGGCCTTGCTTCTGATGGCTTTAATAGCCTATGTTATCCTGCCACCGAAAAACCCAACAGGGATGGTGCCAAATGACCTATCAGTGATGTGAATGGGAATAAGTCAGATGAAGTGGGATTATCCTACAACAAAGTATGCTTTTAGAACTGCATAAGCTTCCTCTCTGACTTTAAATAGTCCAGGTTCATGGGATGAGGTCTTAGTACAAAAAGCTTCCTTTTTTTTAATGTTCTTTAGTAGGAATGCTGAAACCAAGATGTACAGATACGCTTTTACCAGCAGTGGTGTTTCTTGAAAACTTTTCTTAACTGCAGCATTTGAAAATAATCCATCACCAAGTTCCCTTCAGTAATGCTCCACCCTTCACATTGTGGTTTTCCCTGCAGAGAAAGCCAGTGTCTCTGGGCCTGATCGAAATCCCACTTCTGTAAATGGAAAAACCAAAGTGAAGTTTGGATAAGTTCCTATAGGATCTGGACAGGAGATGGGGCTTTACATTCCTGTGCCTCTTAGATGACGTGTTTCAGACTGAGGAGTGTTCTAGCCTAAATAGTCTGGCACGCAGAAATATGGCAAACCAACATATTTTAATTTTTAGTTTAAAATGTTTTAAAATTGCAAATGGGAAACAATGAGGTTCTTATTCCTTTTAAGGCTTTCAGAGAGCTCTGCTTGACAGAAAAATTTTGACTGTAATATTATAGAAATTATGGAATTTTTTAATGTATTTCCACTGCTAGTCTGAAGACAACAGTAATGCTTTACCTCTAACTTTTACTGAGAATAAATCACATTTAAAGCATTTACATACTGCATTTGTAGGAAAACAAGAAATCTGTAAACCCCATTTGGCAAGGTATATTATGCTCAATTATATTTCAGGTATTTTTGTGAAGCACTAAACATTTTCTGTGCAGAGTTTTGTTCCTGTCTGTGATTCCTTTGTTGCTGTTTGAGCCTAGATAGGAAAGATCTGCATTGAAAACTGCAGGAAATTCCGTGGTGTAAACATCACCTACAAGTTGCTGTCTCCCAACGCGAGCTGCTATCCTGTCAGCATTCTGCAAGGCCGAGAAGACAAATATGGGACCCTCTATGTGAACGATTCCTCTGTGCTGCGCAGACCTGAATGCAAGGAAATACAATATACTGTTCAAGCTACAGACAAGCAGAGCAGGAAACATACCAAAACCCTCCTCACTGTTGTCCTGGAAGGGACTCGTAAGTACCCCAGTCAGAGCTATTTATTTATTAACAAGTGTTACTGGTAAGAGGTGATGCATTAGCAGGGTGATCTATAAAATGATGGCATTAGCAATGAAAATGAATCTGAGCTACAAGATACGGATCACAGAGTTTGGATTTTGAGTTTTGATTCAGACCTTCCTGTAGTAGATACTTGCTGGAAGAACTAATGCACAGAAAGGTGGGATATTAAGGTTTATGGTGACCTTTGATTTAGAAGAATCTTTAGAGAGTGTGTGTGTGTGTGTGTGTGTGACCTTTATTTTGTATTTCACATATTCCTGTGGAAGAAAAAGTGTCTATAGTTATATGCGTATGTGTATATCTGTCTATTTCTCTATTTGAAAAAAGAACTATCTGGCCTAAGTATGTTTGTTCTCTGATTTTTCTCCTCTCTTCTCTCTACAATTTTTAAAATAGTTTTCTTAATATTCGTGTAGCAATCACACTGAGTTCAAGTTCTTACAGGCAGTGTGACAACCCCCCCTTATGGGGAAGGAATTTAAAAATATCCTGTAACAGCCACAGTGGAGGATTTCGCTGGAAACATACTCATTTCTTGGCGAACTATATTGGATTTTATAGAAAACCTTACAATTCTACCTGATAAACAGCTCTGTTACCTTTTATCGTATCAGAACTCCTATGCCAAGAGCAAATAGGTTGAAGAAAAAGAAACAAAAACCTGCAATGGACTTTTCTTTTTTGTACAAGCCTCATATTGTCTGAAAACACGCATTTCTAGCTGGTGCTCTTCAGGCTCTACTGTGTTAGCCCAAGAATTATTTTCCCCTAATTAAAAGTTCTGTATGCAGCTCTAAGTATCTGTGGTCTCCGTTCTTCTGATGCCAGTATGTTTGTACATATCTATAGTTCCAGGCAATGACAGTGGGCTATCAAGCAGACATAACCCTACCTTCATGATCTTGCTGTTTATCTTTTATTTCACAGAAAAGAAACACCTGGCCTTTTCTTTAATGGTTATCTAAGTTTACTGATAATTGGGTCAGTCTTCAGTCTTTCACTGCTTTCTTCATCTTTCTTTCCTTCCTATCTATCCCTAAAAAGAGCATTTTCCTGATTTGAGCTGATCTGCTTATGTGTTCATTTCCCAACAGTTTTAAAAAAAGAAGAGGACTGCCCTGACTCTTGTGCTATAAGTAAGCACCGTGCTGAATGTGAAGAGTGTGGTGGCCTGGGAGTGCTAACAGGAAGATGCCAGTGGAGACAGGGGAGTGGAAAAGGTACATTTATATTGTGTGAAGTCAAACGTCTGTTTAGTTTTAATTGTGCATTTGACTTCCGTAGATACAAACTGATTTATTCTGGCTGGAAAACATGGTATGGTAAACTACACAGAAGCTGGGGCTAAAAAAATAATCATAATACCCATATGAAGCATGCACTAGGAAGGAAAATGAGGTGAGGTTGGAATGGTCATTCTTGATCTTGTCCCTGGTGATGCTGAACATGATAGATAAACCAGCAGGTAGTGAACTGAGCTTGCAGCAGTGTAACTGGAGCCAGTGCTGAGCAGGTGCACCAGGCAGACAGTGAGCACAAAGCAATGTCTCTTTTCTGTGGTCTGCAGCACAGATCTGATGGCTGACAGCACTTGACTCTTCCAGAACAGTGATTCTGTGTCAGTGCTTGATCCCTTCAAACTGCGTAAGTGTCATACATTCTCTACAACCACTCTTAACCTTCATATTTAAGTGGGTGAAATTGCGTAGAGACATCCTCAGTTGTGAAAGCTGCTCTTCAGTCTCAAAGTGGTCAGCCAGCTCTTTTGCAAGCAGTATTCACTGTAACTGCAAGTGACGTGACCAGAGGGCTGTCAAAGCAGAAGAGATAGCAAAAAAAAAAGTTTCTTCCAGTTGCTTTTATCTGTTTTCTTGTCAGTTACTTTAGCAGGTGTGTATAGCCATAGGTGTTTGTTTTAAAAGGCACCATAACCTGTGCTTTGGAGTGTCGGTGTGCCCTGAGAAAATGCAATGAACTTTTCCTTCCTCCTGGTATTAGTACAGCTGTTTCTCTGTTAACAGGGATCACCACAAACTATTCCACATGCACCCCGAGCATCAAGACCTGTCCAGATGGCATCTGTGATGTGGTGGAGGGCAGAGATCCAGCTGTGTGCCCCCAAGACTGCACAAGTAGGGGATGTTTTAGGATGGGATTTTCTGCGTCACCTCTGATCGCTTCTCAAATTTCACTTTCCCGAGTGCAGATACTTTTACAAGCTCAACATTTTTGCATTGTCACACTTGCATTTGAATCATACAAGCGAGTTAAGGTTATGGGGATTAATCTTGACCTTTTTTGAGCCAGACAGGTGACACCCATTGCCTGACTGATGGAGGGATAAGGTTTTCTCAGTAATTCCCGTTCTGCTACCCGTTCATTCCCAGGTGCTGTTTTTCAGTGGAAGTACTTGCTGGAAGAGGTATAGGTTTTAGGCATGGTAATGCTCTACTTCCTAACTCAAGTACAGGATGATAGGAACTATGCCTATTTGAACTCCTGGTTAAATAAGTAAGAAGAGACAAATTTCCATTTAAAATAAATGTGTTTACAAGGGATCATCTGGGGAAATGTACCTGCCCTTTTTTGACAGGTGGCCGTCAGAATGATCCAATGCCTTACTTATTTGAAGATCCAGGCAGAGACTCATACGAACAGAACTTATGAAGGAAGAATTGAAATGCGTTTGTGTTGGGTTTTTTTACTTGAACACATTTTTCTACACTCCACTCATATACCTGTGAATACCTGCAAGTTCACAACTCACCCAGAAGATATCCAGGGTAGAAAAAACTGTAATTCTCTCGAGCAATTTCCATTTTCTGTGAGATGAAAATTTTTAAGTGGATCTTTTTACCCAACAGTCTCATTCAGGAATAAAGACATAGATGTTTCTTGAAGGCGTCTTCTGACTCTGACATCATATAGTCCAAGTTTAGATTTTAAAATGGAGTCTTAGAGGAACTAGATTGTGTATTGTAAATTAGTGTTATCAGAAAGCTATTATTTCATCAGAGTGCATAAAAACAATCCCTAGAGTGGCAGAAATGCTTGATGGAAATGCAAATAACTTCTCTAATCATCTGAAAAGAATTCTTTATTGGTAGTAATTGCAATAATTTGTTATTTTAAGTGGAAATATTTGTGCCAGGGGCTGCAATCCTAAAATATGTGCAACATATGCAACATCAAATGTTTTGCTCAACAGAAGCCTGAAAGAAATACTGTCTTTCTAGATAATAAGCAGGCAAGTAAGATAAGTTTCCAGGATGTTATGCGTGCCCTTTTAACGCCTGAGTTGAATAATTGTATACATGACTTGACACAATTCAGAACCTGGGCTGGTGCCCAAAAGCAGTATACTTGCAGACAAAAAAATGAGTGTGTTCTGGGAGCTCAGAGCTGCAGGAGTACCATTTTATCAGCTTTTACTGGCAGGGGATGCTTCTTTGGGAATGGCAAACAATAAATAGGCTGAGATGTGTTAAGATCAAGAATATTCTTTAAGTACAGACAGTTCTGAAAATACTTTTTTTCTGTAATTCATTTCTCATTGTGATGGTTATGTCCCTGAGTCCCAAAATTGCTTTGTCACAGTAACACTATGAGTATTACATTCAAGGGCACTCAGCTGAAACAGCTGGTGCTGTGGCTGTGCCTATCAAGTAGAGGAAAACTAACTGCATGCTGAGGAAGAGACTTCGGCAGTAAGCAGCTGCTCAAGAACAGGGGAGGTGGGACTAGCTCATTCCCTGCTGCCCTCTTCTTCCTTGTCTTTGAACGTAGGCAGATACAGATAAATACATACGATTTTCTGTGGCAAGTGGAAGCTTTATTTCCTCACCTCTTCATGATGGAGGAAGTTGGCTG
>VYZQ01000045.1:50542-99916 GCA_013400655.1 Mystacornis crossleyi
AAATACATACGATTTTCTGTGGCAAGTGGAAGCTTTATTTCATCACCTCTTCATGATGGAGGAAGTTGGCTGGGGAGAGGTTGGGAGGATAATGAGAATTTTTTGGGAACACCAATGCTTTTAAGTGTCAGCTCAGAGAGCAGTGACTCAGCACAGTCTCTTCCAAAATTAACCACCTGAGCTGTCTGTAAAATGCTGTTTGTGATTAAGGCAGTTTAGAAATCAAAAATGTCACTATGAATGGTCATTTTTGTAACATACGTAGAAAAAAACTATTTACTTGGAAATGCAGTTGCTGTTACTCTGCATGAAGAACTCCTACTTGAAATCAAGAGTATGAGTTTCTGCACTTTTTTCCTAATACTAAATAATCCCTTTTTAGATAGCGAGATTCATTTTTTTATCACTTAACCTGGCATTTACTCTTAGTACTTTGACTAGACTGTCCCGTGGCATTTTGCGGACGTGGTTAAGTGTAGTTATCTCCATTTGAGAGTGGAACAGGCCATGCCTAGAATAGCAGGGTAAGAGGAAAAGGTAAGTGGAAGGTAAGAGGAAATTGGCATAGGAACCAGGAACAGACCTCAACAACTGCTGATGAGGACTAATGCTTAAACAGTGCAAGGTCCCCACATTTCAGAATCTCAGAATTTAGAGTCTTTCATCTCTCTCAGGAGTCCCTGTCATTATCCCTGCACTGTGCTCCCTGGTCAAATTTCGGATTCATACTGGGGTAAACACATGGAAAACTGAGACTTTTCCCTTTAACTACATGTAAGACTCTTAGCCTGTTGTCTGTATTTGATTAGGTGGAAACATTATTGGAGGCCATGGGAAGGGCATTGGAAATCTTGGAATTAAGTCAGGACATGGGATCTGTTACTGCTTCCCGAGGCAGAACTGTTATTGTGAGAAAGATGATATCAAAGGTAAGTCCAAACATTACCTGCTCTTCTCACTGTAATCTTTTTCTCTGTTTATATCATGTGTATATATACAACAGTCTACACTTGTGGCCGTGTTAATAAGCAGTATCTTTGGTCAGAGACTGCTAATCCAAAACTAGTGAAGAACAAGCACCTTGATATCTACTATGGAGCCTGAAAATTTCCAGAGTGGGTCATTTATAGCCTTGGCTAAGGATTCTTTTTAATTCATTACTACATGACAAACAAGTCGGTCATCCTTTGATTCCCAGCAGCATTTGCATTTCAGTGAGACTTACCTGATATTTGCAGAGGCAGCCAGGAGAATTAGAATAATGATTTCTATTACTTTCAGCTAATGCTCGCTTCCTGATAATTTCTGAAAAATATCAGCTTCAAAATGTGAGAGATAACCAGCACCCACCATGGTGTTCGGAGGAGGAATACGTTATTTTTTTCATTGACCTTTGTTTAAACAGAAACGCCTTGTGCAGTTGTTTGAAACAGATAATGGATATTTTAAATTGTTTTTATTATGGCTAATAATAAACATAGCATGAAATAGTTTTCGTCTTTAAAACTGAATTATTTAGAATATATATATAGAGTAAATTTTTCATAGGCATAAGAAAGAAGGGAAGCATAAAGCGTCTTTTTTCTTTTATCTTTTGTTTTTCATTCTAGAAAGGTAGTGTGCTGTTTCACTTATTTCTGAAGTGCGGTGTGCAGATGTAGATAATTTATTATGTATCTGAAATCACATAATCCTGACTTTAGATACAACAGTGCAAAGGACAGTATTTTGGATCTCACAATTTTTTGGGGAAGTGAACCCCCTAGGGATGTTGCCTAGGAACACACAGACTTGAAGCAACTTAGTTTCTAAAGGAAGACCTTAGGCTGCGGCTCAAAGAGGAGAGTCAGAAGTAGCCAGTGTCTATAAACGATGAAGAAAATGGGGTCACTGTTCTTACTTTTACACAGGCACTTAGGCAAACAGTTACCTGCTGGCATCCAAAGTAAAAACAAGTGGTAGGAGCAGTGGACATTTGCAACTTCTCAGATTACATTGAATAAAAACCATTAAGTTTTTCTCCAGGTTTTTTTAATTATTTTGAGTTGTGTTTCTGTCACACCTCTGCGGCTTATGTGCCCTGCCAAATCAGAAGTAAGAGACCATAAGGAAAGTTCTAAGAAGCTCTTCTTGGTCCACAGAGCAACTATGTGATGGTGTGTGCAAGACTGTGATCACAGGGGCAGTGGGGCTGTGCTTCATCATCTCCGTGCTGGTTTCTTACTATTTCATCCACCGTTACCACAAGAATTCCCCGAAGCCGCCCATCGCCTCGGCGGAAATGACGTTCCGGCGCCCGACGCAGTCCTACCCCATCAGCTATTCTTCCAGTAATGTCCGCCGGCCTTCCCTGGATTCCATGGAGAACCAGGTGTCAGTAGACACCTTTAAGATACCAGTAAGCCTGATGTCATTTGGCACGCTCTGTTTTCATGTCAGCCTTGTTTATGCATGCAGACGATGTTACAGAAATGCAGCCCATTCATGGAAACACCCATTACCTTCGAATAACAGCATTGGAAATCACACGCACTGAAGATACTTCATGAGTAATTGGAGAAACATTTTAATTTGCTCTGTAAGGCCAATATGTTCTTCCTTTTTTGTTACACTTCAATATATTGTAACATTTTAAGTCTAATTTAAGCCAATGATTTTTACTAAAGTAACTGCATTTGAAAGTACTGTGGTTTACTTTTAACATTGTCCAGTTAAGTACTAAAGATCAGCAGGTTTGTACTCTCTATGATGTGCCAAAGTACTACAACAAGGCTAAGTTTAAAACATAACAAAAAAATCCCTGCTGAGCTCTCTTCCTGATTTCTCATATACAGATTGTAGATCTCAGTTAGTGTGGAAGTTTTACCCACATTTAAGGACTTTTGCCCAGTCATGCTGTCATACCTTTACTCTATTTTTTCCTGCTTTGAATCACATACTACCCAGGATTCCTGCCAGATGGGGCATTTTCATGAGCCAGAATGGTAGAGAAGTACTGCCACTTTATGTGACATACATCAAATCTGTTTGAATGTTCGATAGTGAGCTCTTCACAGACCTTGTGCTCTGTTTGCCTTAGTTTCTTGTCTGGTTGGTACATCTGTCATCATTTTGCAACCTTAAGGCTTATGAGCACTAATTTTATAAGAGGATGATTGTTGCTGCTGATGAATTCCTAAAGGAAAGCCTTTTTCTATGAGTAAAACTGATTTACTTCTCCATGGAAGTCACATACTGGTAGTTATTCTGAAAGCAGTCATTTATCCTGTATCGCTGCAGTTTTTATTCGTACCCAGTTTCCCAGACCTGTATAATCCATTATCCATAGACTACATCTACAGCCTCTTCTGAAGCAGGTGTTTTCAGGAGAGGGAAAATACATTTGCAAAATACTTCGGTATCCAGAAACTTTCACAAGAACACACTGATCCTGATAAAAAGAACACACTGCTCCTGATAAAAAGAGCAACCAAACACTGCACACTGAAGTGCACCTATTCCTGAGGAATAGCCACTCCTGTCCTTGCTTCATCTTACAGGGTTTCTTTTCTCTCCTGCAGGAAGATCCAAAGTGGGAATTCCCTCGGAAGAACCTAGTTCTGGGCAAGACTCTTGGCGAAGGAGAATTCGGAAAGGTCGTCAAGGCAACAGCGTTCCGACTCAAGGGAAGGGCTGGCTATACCACTGTGGCAGTGAAAATGTTAAAAGGTACCTTCCCATCTGGGCTTGAAAGGCTTTATAAACTATTTGTGGTAACCTCTGAGTGGATTTTAAGAGGAGCTAGAGAGGAAAAAAATGGTCAGCTAAAAAGCCACCAGTGTCGTAGCCTCTATTTCTTCCAGCATTCTAATATATTCTGACAGTCACAGCTTTAGTGACTTTAGCAGCTAGCATCACATTGATCCAAGTAAGTAATTCTAAATGATGATGTGTAAGGAGCCTCTGTCTTAACATAGCAAATGTATTTAATTTTGTTTGGCATTGATGGAAATATTGCAAGGGTTGGTTAAAGCTTTCTGATTTTTTCCCTCTATCCAGTTTCCTTGGACAAAGCTTTTAAAATAAATCATGTTATAGTCATGTGAAGAGACAGAACAGACCTATTAGGTTACTCTTCTGATTGAGAATTCCATCTAGTTTTATTTTTTCTGATCTGCTTTTCAATCATGACGAGCTCTGTCAAAATGGCTTGAATAACCCAGTGCTGTCTCCTGCTATCTTCAGTTTTCCCTAAGACTTTAAACCTGGGGGAAGCCAAGTATGTTTAGATAAAGTTAAGATGACAATATGAGATCTTGCACTGAACAATTCACTGCTGCTTATAAGTAAAAGCATGTCATTACAGGAAAATGTTATACTTCTTATTACTATTTCTGTTATATTCAAAGCACATTTGCTGCTGCTTAAGAGGAAAGATGCTGCATATCCCACCACTTTACCCAAGAAATAAATGCATTATGCAGTGCATGCCTTCCTTGCAAGAGCTTCAGTGCACAATAGGTCATACGGAGGAAGTCTAGGAACTAAGATTTTTCAGAAGTGAAGATTTATTAACTATTACTTGTAATACTCAAGTTATGATGTGTATTGTATCATCGTCAATTCAATAGTCACTATTTCATCTCATGTTTATTTGTGCACTTAGTGACACTGCTTTTTATAGCACATTTTCATCAACGTGTGACTGAGTTCAGATTCCAAGACATAGTGGTAAAAATGTTGCTTTAACTTGCAGGTGGTTTGAGGTTCAGTTTTCCCTAGCTATTATGAAGGAAAGAATTGACAGAATTGACAATGCGAAGGAGTAAACCTTTATTTTAAGCACCTTATTTTAATAAATTGATCTGACATTTACAGTAATACTTCAGGCTCTAATAAATCCCTCTGTAATGTAAATTAAATTGAAGATAGTCACCTGAAATTCCATTTTCCAACTTAACTGTAGAGAACGTTTGTCATTCTGCAAATATTTATGTGCTATTACAGCTTAACTTTGCTGCTCACACATGGCAGTTGAAGCATAAGGACGAGTGCATTAGCTTTGAGTGGCCTTTGCAGTGTTGCCAGGAAGTACAAAGGACAGTTATTTTGGATCAGGCCAAGGCTACCCGTTCTTTCCCTGGAACAGAAGCAAAGCAGGTCATTTGTTCGAGTGTTCGGGACTGTTATACGCTGACTGCTCTTTAAAAGGCACTGGTAGCTGCACCAGTGTGTTAATGGGGGAGCCTCTTCTTGCATAAAGGACATCTCCTGCCTGAGCTGGGTAGATGGCACAAGCTGGTTAAGAACAGACCAGGGCAGGACTCTCCCTACTGTGACAACTTGGCATTATGTACGGGGGAGGGAACAGGGAGCAATTAGGTGAGCCAAAACAGTCTTGGAGCCACGGATGGAGGTTTAAAGGAACAGATGGATAGTTTTTTCCAGGCACTATTACCACTTTTCTCATATGAATTAAATTTTACCTCCTGCCTGATATGAATGCTCTCATTACAATAAAACTAAAGGGGAAAGCACCAACCAATACATAAATACGAGTTATTCACAATTTGTTGAAATGAGGGGCATAAAGCTTTAGAGCTACATGTCTCCATTTGAAGTTTGTTTTTTCAGCAGACAAGCAGGCATGGTACATGGGGAATTCTGTTCTGTTTGTTCACATCACACAGCTCTAGAACTACAAAAATAGGACCTTTCTTACAGGCATTAAATTGACATTTATAATTTTTGTTTTACGTAAATACCTGCTTTTTGTGGTCTTTATCAGTAGTGAGAGACCAGTGGATATTGTGCTCCTCTGTGCACAGAGTAGAAGATTCTCTACTCTGAGTGGAGATTCAGACTACAAGATAATATAAGGCAGATACAAACATATAGTTCTGATACAAACATATAGTAGAACAGAATAACAGTTTTCATGACCAGGGCAAACTGGTTGCACGGGAATAGGCAAATAAATCCTTTGGTGCTCACAGCCTTTATGAAAAAAACAAACAGTACAGTACCAAAGAGCAGAAGCCAAACTTGTTTTTATTATCCTTAAATCAGGATGAACACATCCTTGTCAATGCCCAGTATGACACTGGAGGAACTGTCCAGGCCAGTTCTGCGTGTCAGAGAGATTAAGGATGAGGAAGAAGAAGGGTTATCTCTGACCAGTGTTGTCTTTATGACTAGGGATCTCCTTCAAGCCCCAGTGCACTCAAAGAGGAAGCTTGTCAGTCTGAAGTATTCTGCAAAAAGCTGAAACACTTAAAAGGCTAAGAAAGCCTCCAGGGGCCATATGTTGCCACATGATTCTCGTTGACATCACTGAAGTCTGCATACATGTCCTCTGGTAAAATCAGTCTGAACTGTACATTTAGCTTTTGAACTCTAAATCTGGATGTGTGCTACAAGAGTAGACCAATAGATTAGTGATTTTTACCCTGTTGGAAAATGTATTTAGGAGAAGGAGTGAGTCTTTTTTTGTTTGAAGAACATGAGCTCTTGGCTTTCATATGCTTCTGAAGCTCTTATTGCACTGATTCACCTTAAGAAGTTGCTTTAGAACAATAGAAAAGGTCTGTAATAATTTTGTGGCATCTGTAAGACCTTACAGACTCTGCTCCTGATTCTTGCCTGAGCTCCTTGTTCTGTAGTCATTTGTATCAGGGCAGAGCAATGCTTCGAGCAGGCTGCTACCAAGCCAGAGCAGCAGCAGTCACGTTCACTTGGTTCTGATGTGGATGACTGCAGGACACTGGAGATGGGAAGATATCTCTCCTGTGGGGAAGTACGGAGTTTTCCAACCTCTTGCTAACTCTGGAAGAGATGGCAGATCTCATACTTCACATGGTGCACAGAGAACTCTTGAGTGAAGCTTTGCTAACCAAAACTCTGTTTGGTCACCTTCTGCAGAAAATGCTTCCCAGAGTGAGCTGCGAGATCTCCTGTCAGAGTTCAACCTTTTGAAACAAGTCAACCATCCTCATGTCATCAAACTTTACGGAGCCTGCAGTCAAGATGGTAAATATTAAAAAATATTGAAAGCTCACTATTAAGATAAAACCATCAAGAAAGGAAATCAAGTTCAGTTTGTTGATGGATTTCCACAACTGCTTAATAATTACTGAGCACCTTTTAAATTTGCTGTTGGCTGAAAAAGAGGGTTATAATAAAAACAGTACTTGAAAGGAAGGGGAAATACTAATTCAGTGTAACTAAGCATTCTTCCTGTGGTTTTCTTCAATGCACGTTTTGATTCTGAAGCTATTTTAAATTAACAAGTCTCCTACGAATTCCCTTCCAATCAATATATATTTGTATATTATGTTAATAATCAGTAAGTGTTTTCAAATGTGGGGTATATTTCAAGTTTAATTTAGTTTTCATTATTGTTGTTATTATTTATACTAAAACAATGCAAAAAGATAACTACAGACATATACAGATAAATATAGCTGGATAGTTAGGCTGGTACTCAGTTTTCCTCCACTGTCATGAAACTATTGTCTCCCTGTTGTTGTGGAAGGGTTTCTAAAAGCCACAGTCATCAACAGGTATATTTCAAGGAGAAAAGTCTGCAGACATGTGTTATGAATTCCCAGTGAAGCAAATTTTGTTGTGCACAGGAATTTCTCATTTTAAATAAGTGGCATGGCAACATTCTCTTCCTTTTGCATCTGCAGTTGTGCAACCTAAAATCACGGTATGGATTCTGCAACCTCAGGCAAAGACCTACCTTCTTTGCCCACCCAGTTCTATTGCAATTGTCACTTTTAGTTGTAGACAGAATATAATTCAGGAGTGAGTCATCTCTGAATCTTAGTAAGGTAATGAAGCAGTGGGGTGGGTTATTTTCTTTTTCTTTTCAGTACAATGTATTTTTTTGTCCCAAAGGAAGTGAAATGTTTCTGAGTCACAGACTTTTAATAAATTTCAGGTTAATTCATTAGCGTATGAGGTAGGAGGGCTTTGATGCAGCAGACAAATGTATTTAGCATGACAGCACTGCACCGAGTAGGTATTATTCATGTGGGTAATGGGGAGGAGAAATTATTGGTTTGTAGTGCCAGAATGTTTCTAAGTGCTCTCGAAAGGCACCTTAAACACAGTGCTGGAATTAGCAGATGATTTGAGCTCACTATCACAAGCTCAAAAAGATTATTTTTATTTTAAAGTTTCTCTAAGTTAGGCTGTTTCACAGATCTGATTTGTTTGAAAGTTGTCTGTTTTTTTGGTCTCAGATTGTCTAGATGAGGGAATATAGGCAAGAGCCAGAATTCTGCTTTGATTTAGCCTGAAATTCATTTTCTTTGCATAGAGGATCAAAGCTAAAAATACTCTTATTTCATGGCTGACTCAGTGCTTTTTACATAAAGGACAGAGGTGTCTGGAGCCTCTGACTGTTCAAAACAATGTGCTGATTAGAAGAGACTTGTTTAAAAACAAAAATTCTAAAATGGTTTTCTATTAATTGTTTACGGACCCCTGTGTTTATTTCAGGCCCACTGTATTTAATTGTGGAATACGCCAAATACGGCTCCTTGCGCAGTTTCCTCAGGGAAAGTCGAAAAGTGGGACCGAGCTACGTGGGCAGTGATGGCAACAGAAATTCCAGTTATCTGGATAACCCTGATGAGAGAGCCTTAACAATGGGAGACCTGATATCGTTTGCGTGGCAGATCTCCCGAGGGATGCAGTACCTTGCCGAGATGAAGGTAGGGCAGGGCAGTGGTGATCTCAGCGTGTGATGGACGGGGAGCAGCTGGTTCCTCCACAAGAAGCTTAAACACTCCTGTTGTTTCCTTCCAAAAGCTTGTGCATCGGGATTTAGCAGCCAGGAATGTGCTGGTGGCAGAAGGACGCAAAATGAAGATTTCTGATTTTGGCCTCTCACGTGATGTATATGAAGAAGATTCGTATGTAAAGAGGAGCAAGGTACAGTGCATTTTAAAAGCAATAGGGGAAATGACTGCCTAATCAAGAAAATGAATTTATACTGAGGGACCTAAGCATGGATGAAAAGGATAATTGCTATTTTTATTTACTTAAGATAATTATTTTAAGGAAATAAAAATGACAATGAAGCAAAATTATGAGCTTTACCGGTGGGATAGAAATCCATATATATATGTAAAATATGTGTCATCTTTAAGTAACTATTATCTCTTGCATTCCTCATTTATCCAGTCCTCTCATTCCACTCCTTATTTATCCAGTTCCTCGTCAAACTACATGAAAATACAAACAAAAAATCCCATCTTTCTTTCTCTCTTCATATTTATAATTAAAAATGTAAACTAAAAATACCAAGGAGTTGAAAAAGCTATAGCCAATTAATATCAATTTCGTAATTTCAGGAATGATCTCTTCTATGCAGAAGACCTGAAGAAAAGCCCTCTTACAAACACTTCTAAATGTATGAAAGGTGCTAAGTCTTAATCAAAATGGTACATTACAGTTCAGGGTAGATGAGGAGCTCATGGTACCTGCTGAGGGTTATTTAAAGGAGTTGTGTTTTTCCTGCCACAGTAAATTATTGTTGGGTGCCTGGACAGTCCTGCCTTCTCACAGCGCTCAAAGCAGGAGACAGCACAGGGTAATGCTTCACCTGTAGGACTATGAGAGTAAATTTGATGCAAAGTTGTTATGTTACTGCTTTCCTACACAAGAAACACTTGAGCATTATAACTTTGAGACTAGGAAGGTAAAATCCAGCAAGGTAAATCCTTCCTGCCTGTTTGCATCCACCTGCCTCTGACATCAGCAGAACTTCCACAAGTCAGTCCTGGGCTAGACTGTGATGTTCGTGAACACAGCTTCCCACTGACTTTGTCAAATGAGCAGTGGTGGTTCAGTTCCCTCTATGACTTAATATGAAAGAGTTGCCAACAGAAATTTTTTTGCATGTGAAAATGTTAGAATTTTATGACCAGATTTCCATAAATACTGTGAATTTTTAGTTTAGCTTTCCCTGTTTATAAAGGCCAGTTTGTGTGAATGTTTCATAAGTCAAAAGAAGTTGTGAAGAAAACTTAGAAGACATGGTCTTATGTAAAAGGGCATTGCCATGTTCATTTAGCTATCTTCTGATGGATGTGTTTTTACATTGATTTATACCAGTTGCTCTGTATTTTAGGAGTAATGCATTTACATAAAGGCAGTTTGGCAGTTTAGTTTCATTTGGTGGGGCATGATGCACTGAGTGGATATTTGCCCTTTACTTCTGAGACACTCATCACTGTAGTATTATTCACAGCCTAACAAGCATCCGTCTGCTTGGACAGTGAAACAGGGAAAAGAAGAATTTGTGAAGGAAGAAGTAGTTTCAAATCCTACTGAAATAGTTTTTGCATAGATATGTATGAATTTCATGAGAATGAGAAATAAGGCATATGAATGCTAGTCATATTGTGAAGGTTATGAAACATCTTGGAAATTTTGCAAACCTAGATTTTCATGAATATTTGGGGTGGATTTCTCAGATTCTCTCAGTGAATTTCTTCCAGTGGAAAGTAACAACTTACAGATTCCATTTAAAAACTAGTAACCAAATATGACTGTCCAGGTTCAGTTCTGAAATCAAAGGTGTCTGTAACATCCCATTTATGCATCATCCCTGGTGTAAATCAGATAGCTCTTCCTCTTTAACCATCATTCCTCATCATTTTTGCATTTGCACATTTTCAAAGTTCTTTGTTAAGAGAAGAGTTGAGTTTATCAGACTTAAACTGGTGACCACCTGCAAAAAGCCACATCAGCTTACTGCACATAAATTGCTGAAGAGTGTGAAAAGACATGAACAAGTGATTTTAAAAACTCTTACAATTATTCTCCTCACTATTTTTCTTAAAATGCCAAATCATAAGTCCACTGGAAAATGCTGTAGTATGGATAGACTGTGTTTTACCATTTTGAAGAAAAATGCCTTGTTTTCTTGCTTGGAAACTTAATTTTCTGACCATTATTGCTTTTTTTACTTCCTAGGGTCGAATCCCTGTGAAATGGATGGCCATAGAGTCCCTATTTGACCATATCTACACAACACAAAGTGATGTGTAAGTGTAAATTCTTGAATACTTTCTGATCTGTGCGTTTGTTTACGGAGCTGGGGGAGGAAGCACAGCAAGATACGTGGGAGCCAAAGCTGTTACTCTTGGAAAGAAACGTGGAGTAAGTTTGGATGGCACCATCAACTGGCAGTGATACCTAAGATTTTTGCTGTTGAATTAAATCTGAATAAAAGATTATCAGAGATATTTATGTATATAATTCCTGTTGAAATCAATCATGAGGAAGGGTTGAATCTGTTCATGTGGCATGATTGACTTTGAATATATAGACACAAGTTGGTATCGTTTGCTACAGATAATGGTCATACCTGAACTTCTCCGTTCTGTCCATCGCTTGTCTGTAACACTGAGTGGCCGGTGAGCGATGCAGTGGAAGAAAGGAAGGGGAATTCAGTGCCTGAGCCCTCTCCTACTGAAATCAATGACAGAACTCATTTACTGCCAGTCAGCTCAGTTCAGTTGCAGGGCCAAGATACAAGCTCATTTTCATGATTAGGGTAACAGACCCTGACGATGGATATGCTGGAATCTCCGCCTGTGATGAAGAGGTGGCAAAGCAACCACAACTAAGCTGTTCCCATGTCTGACAAGCATGGAGCCAGGCAGAGGAGTGTTTGTAGACATTTTTAATTCAAGATCAGATACTTTCATTTCTTTCTCTCTAGGATGAACGATACTTGTGACACCAGGCAGACACTAAAACTAAGGGTTATTTATTTAGCAGGAAAACCTCTAAAGGACTGTAAAAAACAGCAGTACTTAGGCCAAATTTTCTTGCTAGGTAGCCTCTTGTTACCTTCTAAGTTTGCCTTGAAAGAGAGCAGCTGACTAAAGTAATGTTTTTCTTACACACAAATGGAATATAACACCAATTTGTGTGGCGTTGCACTTTGAGGGGAAAAACACTTTGATAATAGCAGTATGTCGAAATATGCACCTAAAATTATTACTGTTCACTTTTTACTCTCTTCTCTGCAGATCAGAGCAGTTCTGGTGAAATAAAATATTTCGTATGCCTTGGAAATTCCTTACAAAATTAATTTCGAAAATATTTTCCTTTTTTTTGTTTCTGTTGGAGTAAGAAAAGAAAAAAATAGGGATATTTCTTGACAGAATGTCACTTTTACTTAGGTCAGCTTACAGGTTTTTCTGGGTCCCTTTTTATCCTCCTGAGAGCACCTGTTGTGCTGACTTGCTTCTCTAAAATTACTTTTCCCAGAGAATAGTTAAAATTCCTTTAAAAACTTCTTAGCATATTTTTAATTTCTTCATTTCCTTCAAAACAGTTTTGTCACTGTTTCTGGGGCCAGAACAGATTGTGTTGTCGTGTAACTGCCTCTTCTTTGATTGCTGATTGATCATCTGGATTTCAGTAGCATTCGTCCCATTTTGTTTTCCTGATGGGCTGCTATTAAGTAAGCCCAGGAGCCTGTTTCTTGTCCATGGGATCCGACACCATGCAGAGATTGCCCAGCTGGCATCAAGCAAGCCAGCTCAGAGCCCTGGGCAACACAGCGTGCTGGGGCTGTGCAGCTTCCCTGCTTCCCAGGGCTGGCTTAGGATCTCTGTGTCGAGCTGTGCTGATGGAGCAGCTCTCCTGGGGATGCCTCAGGAGCCCTGCACTGTGCTGTGCAGTGCCAGAAAGGGTCCGGGGGCCTGCTGTGCTGACGCGGTGCCTTTGCCTCGCTGCTGGGTCCCCTTTGCTGTGTCATCGTGCCTGAAATAATCTCAGAGTGCTGCGTAGCAGCTCCTAATGTAGCCAGGTTCCTGCAGAGCAGAACTGAGACACACACACACAGGGTTGCAGAGCAAATCCTCTCCAGCACCAGGTTCCACGATGGCATTTCAGCAGCAGCAGACTGATCAATGAAGTATTTCTTTTGCAGCTTTGATTGATATTTTTAGATAATTGCGCTCACTGAAAATACTATTTGATGGATATTCTTTTGTTGTTTGTGGTGATGCAGTTACATTTTAGGTGAACATATTACTCAACAACCATTCCATTACGCTCTTTTTTCTGATATTCTGTTTGTTTCCCACCCTCTTCCTTCTCAAGCTGTTCTGTATAGTCAATGGTTAGCAGAGCTTAATAGCAGTACCACTTGCCAGCATTTACAAAACCCCCATTTTTGCTTCAGAGGTCAATGGAAAGTTAACCTACTGTCTTCCTCTTCACATACTTTTCTTTCCTGGCTTTTTGTGATCATATTTTTATTCAGCAATAAACATAACACAGTGGGAAATTTTCCGTCTCTTGTTTCTCCTCCTATGGTACTTAATTTGTAAGACAATCTGAAAGTATCGCAGCATTCTACAGCATGCTATTCTAATGTGTTCACTTACTAAACAACTTCAATTAAGAAATTGTTCATCTGATCCCTCCTTCCATATTCTGTAAAATTCCTCTTGAGCAGAAGTGGATTTTAAAAATAAAACCTGCCATGCTCCAAAGTTTATCTGACTTAATCATGGGCAGAACTATAACCTGATGGCAGAGCATAATTGGCTTCAAAAAGGGTATGAGGAGAAATATTAATAAAGTATATGAAAATTCTATAAATATTCATAAGCTTTCAAGAATGTGCAGAGTGATTGAAGATTAATTCAGTGAATGGCATTAGGGAGAAGAATGGCAGCATACCACTTGGGACCATGTAAGAGTCACTTTGACTTCTCTGATCATTTTGGAAGTTTTATTGCTGTATTTTGGGGTTAATGTTGTTCTTTAAAATGTGAGAAGCAGAGGTGGAATGGAGTCAGACAGGAGGCGAGGTATTTGGCTAATATTTTGAGATGGAATTTTCATAGGGAATTAGACACGGCTGTTTGTTTTGGCAGTAGACATCTAACACTTCCTAAAATTTTCTTGAAAATGGAGTTTATAGAGAAATTACCCAAAGCTAGCATTTTTCATAAATTGTATGCAATTTTGCTTCCAGATGCATCCCATTGAGCAGCCCCAGTGTTGGCTGGCTTCCTTCCTTTCGAACATCCAGATTTTGTCAGTTGTCAGTTGAGCAGATTCAGAGTGATTTGTAGCTTCTTTGTGTCTCAAAAAGCCTTTCACTACGAAAAGAAAAACATTTTTGCCTCTTTTCTTCTGGCTCGCTCTCCAGAAATGGACTAATTTATCTAAATATTTCTAACACATTGTGCAAGGTCTTTTTGTTTGAGCTCGGCAGTAAAGTAGGTTTAAAAATGCACTGTTTCTTCTGTTCATTTCAGAAAATGGTTTCTTCTGTTCTATGTCAAACTTCATTTTAGGCATTTGGTATTTCCAGAGGAAATTCTTTCCTCTTCTTTCATCAACTCTAAGAAGAAAATTAAGTCCTGAATCACTGAAATGGCCCAACAGACCAGCTGAAATCAAAGGTGTTACCTATGATTGAAATAAACACATTGTGTTGTCTCATGGTGGAGACAGCAAACCAGTCCTGTGGTAACTGTAAATTTAATTTAGAGCGTGATCTCTGAATACAAGGGCTCGTTAGGGAGGTTAGACTGCTGCAGGAGCACCGTGCAGCAGAGGAACAAGCCTTTGGGCTGGGCCACCAGAGGAAGGACTTTCTCTTTCTGCTGTCTAGAGAAGATGGACCTTCCCAGGATATAGCTGACTTTTGTCAATGGATAAAAGAGGGGTATCTCTTTTCTCTACTGTCTTGGTTGCTAACCTTTTCAATGAGCAGTATTTGGGAACAAGGATGGCTCTGCTTGGATCTGTACAGCCCCTCTGGCTTGAGGTGTCTTGAATTTTGTTGGGTTCTGAAAATACTAGGAGGAGATTTGTTGTGTAAATGCCACACTAAGCTCCTGAAATCTACCACTCTAAATAAAAGCTCATTTTGTCTTTTTCAGATGGTCATTTGGAGTTCTGCTATGGGAGATTGTTACTTTAGGAGGCAATCCTTACCCAGGTATTGCTCCTGAAAGACTCTTTAACCTCCTAAAAACAGGCTATAGAATGGAGAGACCAGAAAACTGCAGTGAAGAAATGTAAGTAACTCTTGATCTGATTAGATTCATAAAGCATTAATAAATACACTTGAAAAAAAAGGTTTAAATAAATACCTCGTAAATACTATTCTGTGTATCTTAGAGATACAGTCAAAATATGTAATACTTTAAAGAATATCATGAAATTAGTGAACAGTAAAGAGAGGGGAAAAAATTGCCCACAGAGTGCCTGCAGCTATATCCAAACCATTTGTAGGGTATTGAGTAACACGCTTGCCAAACAATTGAAAGAGTTTGCACATTCAAAACTTTTGAGGGTGAGGGAAGGAGGAAAATTCCATAAAACACAGTGGTAGCTGAAATATTGAAGAAAATGTCTTAGTACTTTCTGCAAATGAGACAGATATTCCATCCACAGTCATTGTCTGTTAGTTGTCACGGCATTCCAGAGGAAAAACGATACCTTGGCCCAGAAATCTACACCCTAGAAGATAAAAATTTTCTGTGACTTGATAAGCCCATGGCTTTGGAGATAGTTCATAATTTGTTGGCTGATTTATTAAAACACAGTCGGTGTGAAATACCTTCTGCCTGTGATCTCCCATGACATTTGGAGATGAGGCATGATTTTATGTTCAGCCTGGAAATTTGATTGTGGTTGCAGTTTTTTCAAAGTTCCCAAACTTTAATCACTGTGACCACTCTTTTGACTGATTTTCAGTTGGAAGGATGCTTTGGCCACATCTGGGCTGAGGAAAAAAAAGGTTTAAATAAATTATAGTATAAACAATAAACCTTTTTTTAGTGTACAGGAAAAAACATGTATTTCCAAATTTAGGGCAATGTAGAAGTTTACAAGAATGGCAGATTTCGTCTAAGAAATATATAATACTAACCTTTTCTTTGTTTCATCTCAGTGGGAAATACTCATTTCTCAAACATGTTATGTCATTGATAATTATTAGTTCAGGCAAGCTGACCACATCTGAGTTTCTGGGAATTTTTTGTTGAAGTTAAATCATGGTTTTTGACTTTTTTCAGATTTTTTTTCTGTTTTACTCAGAAATTTTTCTGGCAGACTGTGAAAGCCCGCTTTAAGGACCATTTTTCTTTAGTTGCATTCTCTCCTACATCCAGTCAAGAGAGAGATCATAGATGAAGGCATAAAATGCAGTGCTTTTCAATAGCTTCCTATAGTTCTCATAGCCCACTGTTTCCACTATTAGAGCACTTACGTGGACAAATCGCTCAGTCCTGAGAACACCTGAGCTGGAAGAACAACATGAATGGCACAGGCTGGAGAGTGGCACTTCAGAACTTGCCACTGTCTGTCTGATGGTTGCTCAAATATAAAACTTCTGTTCCCTTTCCTTTCCGTGCTCTATGCTATAGGAGGCAGTTAAAGACAGACTAAATACCAATGATCAAATAATCAAAATAACAGTAATAGATGTAATCAAAAAAACATTAGTTTCTGCAAATAATCTTAGGTTAGGCTTCAGTTTGAAGAAAAGTTTCCAGAAACTTAAGAATTTGAACAAAATGAAAAACAAAATTCTGCTTTCTGGTATAACTACAGAGTTTTTCAGGTTGATATACAAATTTCTTCAGTGTCATGTACAAAGTGAATCAGAAATCTGGCATGCTGCCCTACACTTGAGGTGGTCCCTTGATAAAGTGAAAATAAGGAAAGAAACCCAAGACTACAGTCCTTCAAGGACAGCCAAGTGCACCATCATTTAAACTCATGAAGACTCTTGAAAATAAAAGCCCATTGTTGTGAGTGTCAGTTGTTAATTCCAGGGAACATTTAACAGAACTCACAGCAGAGATTGATGTACTTGTGGGTGGCCTTCGTGCCACAGTTAACTTCAGTACTAGAAATCATTAGAGCAGAAGCATGACACCATGCTTCTGACATTTCTGACACAAAAACCCATTTCTGACAATTTTGGTTTTTTTTCACCCTGTGATGGGTCCTAGGTACAACCTCATGTTGCGCTGTTGGAAGCAAGAACCTGATAAAAGACCAACATTTACTGAGATCAGCAAGGAACTAGAGAAAATGATGGTGAAGAGTAGGGTAAGTGTGGAAAGCATGGATTCTGAAAGTTTTTGGGGTCATCTGAGTTTGAATGTACAGAAATAATTACTTTTTTATTTTATTTTAAAGCAAAGTAACTTATTTTTCATCAGATCTTGACGCATTTACATATCTAGTTTCTTCCACGTGCATCCAGCTTTTTGAAAGCAGCACTACCTCTTAGAATGACTGTGGTGACTTCAACCCAAAATGTGGGTGGATTATCCTTAACTTGTCTATTTTCTTTAAATAATAGTAATAATTTTAAAATTGTTGTGAAAAGTTACTCCTAAGTTCCACTCCTGAACAAATAACCTTAGAGAGCCAGAACTAGCAGAATGTAGTATTCATGCAATGAGAGGTCTGAAAGCTGTATGATTCCACCACTCTAAGTTACTGTAAAACTATTACAATCCTGTATGGAGTTGCTTTGAATGAATGGATGCTGAGGTCTAAAAATAAAGTCCAATTTGCATTATTTATAAAATGTATACCTACCTACTTGCACATAAAAACTTAATTTTGGGTTAATCTACTAGTTATGGCAAGGGGAGCAGTTACAAATGAAAAACAGAGGAAATAACAGCGACTGTTACCAGATTTGAGAATGTGGTGGCATTTACATTGGGCTAATAAACAAACGGGAACAATTGTGTTCAGAGTGAATGCAAAAGTAAGTTCTAAACTAAAAATGGCAGAGTGAATGGTCTGTCTAGGCTGTACTTTAAATCACTCTGGCTTGTCAGCCGCTGACTTACAGCAGCTGAGAATCTGTATGCAACAGGTATGCGTGTCCAGGGACAGACTTGTAACAGAGGGGCTGGCAGAGCCTTGTGAAATTATCGTCATAATTAAAACAAAACCAATCCAAAACAGAGCTTGACAAGTTAGTCATTTTTCTTCTTGCCTTTCTGAATGAAAAATTATGAAGATTTTTCCATTTATAAAATTGGGTAATTTTATCTTTCTGAAGTAAAAAGATAAATGTTTCAGTGAATTTCCAAAGTAAAACCATTTTGAAAACAAAAACTACATTTTAAATTAGTTGAAAATGCTTCACATTCATTTTTTCGCATCAAAGCAATTCAGCAACATAAATAAAAAACAATGAATTCTTATCGGTGACCTAAATACTTAGTTTTAGAACAGCAACAAAAGCTTTATTTGGCAATATTTACATAGTTATTTTATGCACTGTTATGTAATAGCTTTTGTAAAATTATTTTGACATCTGAGTACCTTGTCCTTAGAGCATGCATATATATTTCCATATATATATTTCAGGCATACATGTGGATCAGGCATACCAGAAGCTGAAGGTCAAACAAATCAGTCAGGACAGCTCTTCAGTTTCTTGAGTGTTTTGCTGATGTGCAGAACTAAGTCGGGAAAGTATTCGTATGTCTCTAGGAGGGGCAGTGTTCAGGCAAATCAGATGCTTCCAGAGCTGCTGTGGCTGCTGGAAAGCAGAGCCTCCTCAGGGGCCAGAGGTTCCAGAGAAAGCTAAATGCAGTGGGTCTGTAGTTTACTGTTGTAGAGAAAGCAGGTGCACGTTTATCCTTTGCACCCAAACAGCAACACTGCCACGTGCGTTAACGCAGCTTTTTGTGTTTTCATTTCCCAGGACTACCTAGACCTTGCGGCTTCCACCCCTTCCGATTCCTTACTGTACGATGATGGGCTCTCAGAAGAGGAGACTCCTCTCGTGGACTGTAATAATGCTCCCCTCCCTCGAACCCTCCCTTCCACATGGATTGAAAACAAACTCTATGGTAGAATTTCACATGCATTTACTAGATTCTAGCAACACACAAAAAAAGTTGATTTTTCTTCTGCACTGTTCTCAGACTCTGTAACCCCATTACAGTGTTTCTTGTCTGAATGAAGCCAATCAAAATTTGCTTGGAAGCTTCTTTTGGGGTTTTTTTGTTTGTTTGTTTTTTTCTTTTGGTAAATGTCAAAGTTTGCATCAGGATCATCCTTTAGTCATTTTGCAGCTGTGTCTAAAATAAACATTTTTAAAAGGATGTGAAAATAAGTAAAATGACTAGATATCATACAGTAAAAGCAAAAAAAAAAAAAGATCAGGGAAGTATTCTCAGGGGAAATATAAAATGCTAATGAGTATCTAATTCAACTATCCTGTTGGGGGAGGCTACAACATTTAAAATATGTTAGATTCTGCACCTCTAATTTAAGCAATAGACTTTTTTTTTTCAAGTACTTTTTTTTGCCATAACTCAATGATAGGACTCATCTGCGACATTTTTCATTTATTGATAAGTATGTCTAAATTTCAGCTGCTATTACTACATTTTGGATCTATAAGCTGAAATGTATTTAATGTATCATAGGATGAAAACAAATTATTATATGCAGAAGGTAGAAATACTGTATATAAATATTATATACAGACTAAACTGACATGTAAAATCCTTTGAAAACTTAATTAACAGTGGGCATTTTGAAAATACACTCAGCTGTTTTCACGTCCTTTGATTTGTTATGAACATGTTAGTACTAAACTTCAACTGAATGATGTAGCAAGTGTTTTTAAAAAGAACATATGCTTTCATATTGTGATGGTGAGATGGACAGTAAAAATGGTTCTTGCCAAAACTCCTATATTTTGTCTTCTGATTAAATATTCTACATGGTTTTAGATACTAACATCACAGATACTTTTTTCATTCTTCAAGCAGTATGACTTTTGAAAAGTTGGATCTTTTAGTTTAAAAGTTGCCATTAATATATGGCTTTGGGTATATTTTTGATCTGTACATTAGCTATTATTTTCTTCATTAGGTTTTCTCAACTCACGTTGATTTTGAGGCACTTAGTGGTCAGATTGTTAAAAGAATGAAGTAGCAGAAAAAACGTTGCCCCAAAGTTGATGGCAGATGCTGAATGCTTAATAAGCAACAGAATCAGATTTCTGTTTTTGCAAATCTCAACCTTGCTATGGTTCTGTGCTTACAGCTGAATCAACATGGTGCTAAGCACTCTGCGTCGATTTTGGTGATCACTTGTGCCTAAACACAGAAACAGTTACTGGACTCAATGCAAATAATTAAAGGCCTGAAATATAACTTTAAATGCTGAATCAAGACAGGAATGCTCAGCACTTTGTTGGACTTTACTCAGTTGTGCTCCGGGGATTTCCAGAAATTAAGCAGGGGATCCCTGGTGGGGGTGTGAAAGTGTCCCCAGAACCTCGCTGAAGCCAAAGGAAAAGCGCCCATTTAAGTAAATGGAAACACTCTGTCATTGAAGTGGACTTTGGATCCTGTCCCAAATATGTTTATTAATTCTTGGAGCATTTCCTGTACAGCAAGAACTTCCTCTTGCAAAGCAATATATTGCTACACGATTGTTAAAATATAAAATTATGGAAAGTTGGAGACTTATGAGAAGAACAATTCTTAGCTTTTTATTATGCACATGTGCATGCATGCACACAATTTTTTATCAAGTAAGCACTTTAATTTATCCAGGGTTTTTGTCTGCATCTGAATTTGTGCTTCAGGGATTTCAAAACATCATTTATATGAATTGTTTTGGGACAAAATCCAGTGGACTGGCTTAAAGTATTGAAGGGAGTTTTGCCAAGGGCCTTACTGTCTGCACATGAAGTTATGGTTCTTCAGTGCAGAAAAAATTATCTGTTTTCATTTTTAGGCATGTCATACCCGAACTGGCCTGAGGAGAGCCCCGTTCCACTCACAAGATTCGATGGCACTAACTCTGTGTTTTCAAGATATGCAAATGATAGTGTATATGCTAACTGGATGGTTTCACACTCAGCGGCAAAATTTATGGACAAGTTTGATAGCTAAAATTTTCTTTGTGAAAGGTAATGGACTCCTGAGGAGAACAAGGAGGCAAAGAGTGGGAAGTCCATTGGCTCGTTCTTTGTATAATCAACAACTAACTTTTAAATTGGCAAATCCCTTTATTGGTAGTTTTAAAAGTGTGTTATTTATGCTGCAGACTATAGTTGGTACTCTCCCCTTTCAGAAAACATATCAAGCTGGATAAAAGTTGTGGTTCCAGTACTTCTTTCTAGGTTGCCATTTTGCATATGGTTCCATTTGGCAACTTCTTAGTGCAAATGGCTTTGCACTTCATCCTTGGTGTTTTTTAGACCAACCATCCTGTGTTACAACTTTCTGGGATGGTAAAATGTACTTGAACTGCTACTTTTATAGTGGCTGTTAGCATACAACCACTTGATCTAAGCAGGAAGCACAAACAATATATAGGAGGGAGGAGGGAAACAGGCTCCCAGATTACTGAGCTTGCTATCAAATGAGAAGTGTTAGGATGATGTTGGCACTAACAAAGCCAATATCTTGGTTTGGAAGCAAACATTTAGTAACTCAATAGAGCACTTGAGATTCAACATTTGAAGTCTTGTAAAATGTATTGTCTTGTCTTAATGAGAAGAGAATTTGTTTTATTAGTCTTAACTTCTCTTACCTTTAGCACAACAGAGATAAATTTGATACAAGATAAGGTGTATAGACTGATGGCAATCAAGAGTTCATCTGACACGTTTACTTTCCATCACCCACATATTAGTAATGTTAAAACATACACTCTTGTACAATCATGGTTTCTTTAATGAGTTAAAAATAGGCTATACAGGATTTTTAGACTGAATTAATAGAATAGAATAGTAACATCGTAGAATGCTTTGTGTTGGAAGGGAACTTGGAGGTCATCTAGTTCCAGCTTCCTGCCCCCTGCCCGCTCCTCTACCATGGGGAGGGATACCTTCCACTAAACCGGGTTGCTCAAATTCCCATCCAGCCTGGACTCGAACACTGCCAGGGATGTGGCATCCACAACTTCTCTGGGCAACCTGATTCAGTACCTCACCATCCTCACAGTAAAGAATTTCTTCTTAATATCTAACCTAAACCTGACTTCTTTCAGTTTAAAGCCATTGCCCTTATCCTAAGACTACAAGTCCCTGTAAAATCTCCCTGTCCAGCTTTCCTGTAGGCTCCCTTTAGGTACTGAAAGGCTGCTCTAAGGTGTCCCCAGAGCCTTCTCTTCTCCTGGCTGCACACCCAAACTCTCTCAGCCTGTCTTCATAGGTGAGGTTCTCAGCCCTCTGATGGTCTTTGGGACACTCATCTGGACTCAATCCAACAGGTCCATGAACTCCTTATGCTGGGGACCCCAGAGCTGATGCAGCACAGTGGGGGAGGGGTCTCACAAGAATAGAGTAGATGGGAGAAACACCTCCTTGACCTGCCGCCCATGCTGGTTTTGATGTAGCCTGGGATACAGTTGGCTTGTTGGGCTGTAAAAACACATTGCCTGATCACGTTGAGCATCTCGTCAATCAACACTCCCAAGTCCTTTTTCCCATTTGCTCTCCATTCATTCTCCACCCAGCCTGTGTTTGTGCTTGAGATTCGCCTGACCCAGGTGCAGGACTTTGTCTTGGCCTTACTGAACTTCATGAGGTTTGCACAGGCTCACCTCTCAAGCCTGTCAAGGTCCCTGTGGATGGCATCCCCTCTCTCCAGTGCGTTAGCTGCACCACACAGCTCGGTGTCACTGAAAAACTTGCTGAGGGTGCCCTCAATCCCACTGTTGATGTCTCCAACAAAGGTGTCAAACGGCGCCGGTCCCAATACTGACCCCTGAGGAACAGCACTCGTCATGGTCTCCACTTGGACATCGAACTGTTGACAGCAACTCTGAGTGTGACCATCCAGCCAGTTCCTCATTCACCACATGGCCCATCCATCAAATCCATGCCTCTCCAGTTTCAAGACCAGGATGTCATGTTAGACAGTGTCGAATGCTCTGCAGAAGTCCAGGTAGATGGCATCAGTCACTCTTCTCTTATCCACCAGTGCTGTAATCCTGTCACAGAAGGATATTTGTAGGGTTTGCCCTTAGTGATGCCATGTTGGCTGGCACCACTCACCTTATTTTCCACATTTTGTCATCAGGTTCCACGGACATGTACACCCTCAGGTTCCTTCGGTGGTTCCAAACCTGATCTTCCATGGTGGGTGGTTCTTTATTCTCACAATCCCTGCCTTTGCCACCTCAGCCAAGGGGCTTGAGCAAACTCAGGCCTCAGTGGCTGAAGAACTTGCTGGTGACGAGTGAGGCAAAAATGTCATTGAGTACCTCAGCCTTCTGCATGTCCCAGGTAGCCAAGTCTCCCATTTCTTTCTGGAGAGGGCTCACATTTTCACCAATGTACGTGTAGAACATTTTTTTGTTGCCCTTGATGTCCCTGGCCAGATAGAATTCTATCAGGGCTTTAGCTTCCCTAACCTGATCTCTGGCTGCTTGGACAATTTCTCTGTATTCCTCTCAGGCTATCTGTCCTTGCTTTCACCCCTTTTTCTCTGGGGGAAGCATAGGCTTCCTTTTTCTGTTTGAGTTTGTCCAGGAGCTCCTTGTTCATCCATGCAGGTCTCCTGACATTTTTACCAAACTTTCCTCTTTGTTGCATCACTCCTGACCTTGCAAAAGGTGATCCTTGAATATTAACCAGCTTTCTTGGGTCACTCTTCCCTCCAGGGCTTTATCCCATGGTACTCTATCCAGAAGATCCCTGAAGAGGCCAAGATGTGCCCTCCTGATGTCCAGGTTAGTGAGCTTGCTGTGCGCCTCCTCGCTGGCCTGAGGATCTTGAAGTCCACCATTTCATGGTCACTGCAGCCAAGGCTGCCCTTGAGATTCACATTCCCCACCAGCCTCTCCTTGTTGGAAAGAACACAGTCCAGCACAGCAACTCTCCTCGTTTACTCCTCTGTCACTTGGAGAAGCAAGTTACCCACACATTCCAAGAACCTCCTGCCCTGCTGTGTTGTCCCTTCAGTGGGTATTGAGGTAGTTGAAGTCCCCCGTGAGGACCAGGGCTTGTGAATGTGAGACAGCTCCTATCTGTCTGCAGAGGGTCTCATCTGCTTGGTCTTCCTGGTTGGGTGGCCTTAGACCCCCACTATAATGTCATCTGTCCTTGCCCTCCCTTTTATCCTGACCCGTAAGCTTTTCATCCATCCCCAAGCACAGCTCCGAACACTCCAGGTGGTCATGGACATGAGGGTAACACTCCTTTCTCCTTTTCCCTGCCTGTCCTTCCTAAAGAGCCTGTGTCTTCCCACTCCAACGCTCCAGTCATAGGAGCCATCCTACCACATACCTGATGCCAGTAAGATCACAGCCCTGCAGTCTCCTACTGCTCCTGTTTATCCCCCATGCTACATGCGTTTGCATAAAGGCATTTTAGTTGGGCCACTGATGGAGCACACTTACTGGTAGGAATGGCTGGAATTCCTTTGTGCATCACTGCAGATTCTCTCTTGCTGATTTGCAATCCCTCTCCAGGCTCTGGGCATCTCTTGCTGGTCCTAGCATTATCAAACTAGTAGGAGTGGAATGGATTGAGGATTCTCTCTCCCAGCAACTTCAATTTAATGCCTTTTTCACCAGCTTGGCAAGCCTGTGACCAGAGATGCTCTGCCCATTCTCTGGCAGATGGGCCCCCATCAGACTCTGTCAGGCCAGGTTTTCGGTGTGAGTCCCCAGGAGAAGCAAGACTCCTGGCTGTAGCACTAGACCCCTAACCACTTGCTGAGTGCCTGATTCCCCTGGCGCTTTCAAAGCCCTTCCCTTTGACAGGGAAGACTGATGAAAAAGCTGCTACCACTTGAGTCCCTCACCACCACTCCCAGGGATCTGTAATCTCCTTGGTCCTCCTTGGTCCTCCTCCTCCTTGGCTGTACCCCTGGTGTGTATGTGAAACAACAGCAGCAGATAACTGTCAGGGGACTGTACGAGGCTTGGTATGAGGCTCTGGGTGACATCCCTGGTACAGCTCTCTGGTAATCAGTCAGGTTGACAAATTGGTCTCTGCGTGCCCCTCAGAGGAGAGTCCCCTGCTGCTCTCACCTGTCACCTTTGCTTAGTTGTGCTGGTTGTTACACAGGGAGCAGATGGGGCTGCGTTACTCAGCTCCAGCCTCTCTCCTGATCTGATGGGTCCTCCCTTTAGTGCTGAAGTGGTTCTGCAGGGGCACCTCAGGCTTCAGGGAACTCTATTCCTTCTGCAGGTCCTTGTCATTTCAAGTGTCCATTATTCTGCCTTACTGACCCCTCTCCTCCCTTCTGTGTTTGCATGGTGGGGGAGTTTTTGATTCTTTGGCTGTGGCGTACTGCAGGCTGCCCTTTGGAACCAGCCATCCAACTCCTTCACAGCCTCCCTGAAGTTACGTAGCCTTCTCACCACCTCCTGCAGCTCTGCCACAGGAAGCCCTCTGCCTCAGCACACCTTTTGCAGATATTCAAGTACAGAGATTTTGTTTGCAGTCATGTTAAGTGGGTTGGAAACCTCCTCGCAGCTCCAAATTGGATATACTGCCATGCACAGGACACTGCCACAACAGAATTCCAAATAAACCTATTACCTTGAAAGTCACAAATAAGTAACACTTGCACAGCAAAATTGGTCTAAAACTCTGCTGTTGAAACTACACAAGGAAAATGTCATCGGATTTGGTTAAGGCAAAATATAAAAATGTTGTCCTTACAACAGTGACTTGATATTTGGGGAACAATCAGACTGTGAGTCATGTTCTATGTGGAAGAGTAAACGATTAGCACTACTTTTGTCTTTATTTGTAACCTACCATGGTTAAGGGTAACCTTTCGTTTGCTACAAGTGTTGGGATGTAAATCCTGAGTGACTCGTTGTTAGCGTTGTGATGGTTATTCTAAATAATCCACTTCTACCAAAGCTTGCTCCTGTCACTTAAAGTCCAATTTAGATGTTTCAGATCTGTTTTCAGATGTTGTTTTGTGTATCAACTTTATGTTTCCATTAAAGTCTGTGATTTCAGAAACATGGTCTTGAGTCAGACTGCCAAAACCTGAACACAGATTTTCATTTTGCAAAAGGTGGGACATGTAGTGGTGTGTTGGAATTTAAAGACCTTCCCTGTTGGATTGTACGCTTGATCCTGTCCTGGTTTCAGACAGGCAGTAAGCACAGCAGTTTTTCCTTTGCACAGACACTTGCCATGTTGAGTAATGCTTATGCACAGCAAACACACAGCTCTGTACGCAGGAGGGCTTCTGCTGCGATACCACGGTAATCTTCACTGGCGTGACACGACTGTCAGAGCGCGTACTTGGAAAACAAAACGGCACTGAAAATTAAACCCATTATATGGGCTGTTTTTTCTATTGAGACATCTACGAAAGAGGAGAGAAAAATGACACTTGTGGTAACTTTCTGCATTGTTCAGTCGTTTTCCTATATTTTAAGTCTGTAAATGGGAATTCCTCACTTGCCATGAGCAACCAAGGCATCAAGATTTTTGGTGTTGTTTGGGTTTTTTTCTTCTTTAAATGAAGAATGTATTTTTATCCAGTATCTTCAGCAACAGTATGCAACTGAGAGATGTGAAACAGTTTCTAACCCGACAAGCCCTGTGACAACATTGCTGTACGGTAGGTGAGTGGGACAGTAAGTGATGCTGAAATAACCAGTGGATGCAGGGAGTAGTGTGTACTTTAGACTCTCAGCATAAGTCAGTGTTGTTTCAACCATTAATTTGTGTGAAAAATTTCACTAATAGTTATTGCCACCTATCCTACTGGACATAGATCCTGCATGTAAAATACATACACGGCTCATAATTACAGTTTCCACATACAATTACCTGCATTAAGTGCAGTTTAGTGAAAAATTTTTAAGTGTTTCCTAATGCAATTAGTTTTGAATTAATTGCTCATGAATGTTGGCAAGTAATAGATTATCGCTTTTAAGTAGTCATTCATAATATGAAAGCTTCTTATGTCTTCTGTGTATGCTATTTTTGTAAATATTTCCCTTGAAGTGTTTCCTGTTTGTTCTGTGTTGTCACTAGTCAAAATGGTGACAATTTTGTTTCAGTTCCTCTTTGAAGAGTAAATGTACTTCCCACATGGGAAAAAAGTGATACAGCAGATGATTATTTCCATCGGTGCCAGAAATACTTATGCACTTGGCTGCCCTGAGGAGAGTGAATTCGAAGGGAACAAATGACTCATCTAAATATACAGGTTGGAGGGAATATCTTTCTAAAAATTTCTGCCAGCCTTTTCTAAATATCTGCAGAAATGACATGGTTTACCTGATCTGTGCTTTGAGTTGTGACAGATGAGGGACACCATGAATCTTACGTGTCAGTACAGTTCTTAAAGCAGCACAAGGAAATTATTGCAATATTGGTTTCCGCAAACTTTCAGAGGTAGGATACTCAGAAAATTCACTTTGAGCTTGCAAATACTAATTTGCAGATATTGGCCTGTTTCATATAGTAGAAATTCTTAAAAATATTGTCCCATGAATATAAGGTACATAACATTTAAATCATGGGGGTTTTATCATGCAAAATATGTGTTAATCTCTATGCTACACTCAACTGCACCTCAGCAATTCTCAAAAACATACAGTAAAAGCAACTTACATTCCATATTGGTTTAGTATCAATCTTACATGTAGGATACAAAATACATCTAGAAAGAATATTTCTACTCTAAGTTTTGAAAGTTAAAAAAAATTGCTTGTAATTTTGATATACTTTGTTTCAAAACTCAGCTTGCCTAAAAGCGTGGAGTTACACTGGTAAATTTATAACAAAATACTGGAGATAATACTCAAGAGCAACAGCCCTTAAATAGCACCAGGAGATGTTTCCCATGAGCAGAGTGCAGGTGGTCCATAGTGCGATGAATGGTCTGACCTTTTCAGCCCAAGCAAATTTCCTGACTAAGAACCAAATCATTCCCTAAAGATGTACACCATTATTAAGTATTTAAAATCCTAATAAGAAAACCTAAGCTGTTCAGATCTAGTGTATCTAACTTCATAAAATTTAAGTAGTCCCTCTGAAGTTAGTGGGATCATTCATAAATACATTACTCATAAGCATTTGCTGGTGTAAAACCCAGTATCTGCAGAGTCAACTAGCAGAATTACAAAGGGTATTATCAAAATGTGGACAATGTAGCAATAGCCTGGGTGTATCCATCCCTAGTACAACATTGTAAATTGCCTGTTGGGAAGCAGTCTTTAGAATTAGGTACTAGACACTATAGAACGAGTAAGCACAAATAAATTTCTAGTTTATACCTAGAAGAAACAGTGAATGAAATATTTTTTTGTATTTATCAAGTTCGTCAGTAAAGCTGAGTTGTTCACGTAAGCTGTGTTTTGTATTTGTTTCTCATTTCCAAACTTTGGGACAGAACCTGTATCTTCCAGTTACAATAGATACGTACTCTTAATGCATTCCGAGAAAATGCATAGTTCCTCCCTTTTTATAGTGTGTTTTTTGGTTTTACCTGGTCTTTTTAAGGGTTACATGTATCTTAACACAACAAATTTCTTGCGAAAGCCTATTTATTTGAGCCCTTTTCAAAGTTCATTTTGGTGATTATGTTCTGAATTTTGCCTGCCTGAGGGTATCACCCTCGGGAAGGTATCACCTTCCCTTCAGCTCATCAGAAATAATTAGTTCCTTGTTTGGGTTAAAAAGATACAATTCATTAAAATGTAACTTCATCTCATCTGAAAGCTGTTTTATATGGATTACAGAGTAATCTAAATAGTAACAATTTAGGAGCATTGCAGTTGTACTTACCACAGATTCGAAATCCTGTAGAACTCAGCCTTGATGTCGATTATCAGTCGATCATTGCAGTTCCTAGTCTGATTTTTCTGCACTCAGGTCACATAAGTACTTGTTAAAGCCCTTATATAATTTTTCAGCTGTTCAGGACTTTCCTTCCTGACATGATCATGATTGAAAGAGTTTGATGTGAACACTGATTTTCATTTGCAACATGTGCCATTTTCATAGCTTCCTGCCAATGCAATTTCCTGTCTGAATTTACTGTGCTTAAGGATGGAAGTATTTTAAATTTTTTAATAAAACTAAATCAAATGAATATGTATTTTAAGCATTTGGTTTGCAAAGAATCTTGCTTGCCTATATTTAAGCATATTTTAAAGTTATTTTGGGGGAAAAAAGTCCCTACAACTCCACTTACTCTTCCAGAGAATGTAACGTGATGTAAGCTATAGCCCAGTGCAAATCCATAAACCAATAGGATACGCTCATCCTACTTGTTTGCCAAACTGCTGCCAATAACAAGAATAGTATCCCTTTATTCAAGAGTATTTCACAAAAAAGAAAGAGATTCAGAATAAATTCTTGTTTGTTGGGAAAGCGCATGTCAAAAGGGTGGAATCCCAAGTAAGGGGTGGGTGATGGGACAGATGAGGAGGCTGAGAGGGAAGGCTGATCTCATACCTTGAGAAGGCTGGTAAAGAGTCCATCTTCAGATGATTAAAAAGCTTGGAAGAGCATTGTAAAGATTGAAATGTGGGAAAAGTCTGGGAAAAGATCCAGGAGATCAATATCAGATCCACAGTATTTTTTTGTAAATGTGTACAGAGCTCCGAGAACAAGCCAGTGAGAAACAAGCAGAGTTAACTGTTCTCCAAGATAGTTTCTGTGTGGTCAAGAGTGTCAGTGATTGATTTGACAGCAGAAGACAAGAATTATTCTTTGTGGTACAGGGTATAAATAATTGAAGGAAATTTTAGCATTGAGTCAGGAAATAATTTAAATGCTTACTTCACTGTTTTTCCTGTTCAGAGGCTTTCTGAACAGTGGCCTGCTCCAGACAGCAAACAGAAAGGCATAAAGTTTATGCTGAATGTAAGGATTTTTATTCTTAAACATTGCTGTTGAAGGTCTCACACAGTGTTGTTCTTCCATGATCATTTGTTAAAATGAACTGTGACTATTTTTAAATACTGAGAAAAAACAGATGATGTGAGTTTTTGTAAAAATACTACCAAGAATATTTTAATTTATACTGAAAAATATTTATCCCCATTTTTACATGCACAAAGATAAACTGAGCAATCAAATAAGGCTGCAGCAAGTTACTATCAGAGACAGCTTTTTAACCAAACAGAAGAATTGTTAATATCAATTCTATTTGCTTACTGAGTCTCCATTATGGTTTACTCACGTTAGAGAATGTTAAATGCATGTTTTGAAATGCGAGACCTTAAACTAGCGATTGCTTCTAATTGTTACCATTTCAAATGATAATTATATTTACTAGGCAATACATAGAACACGATTCAAGGGTATCAAACCTTGAAACGCGGTGGTATGAATAGTATATATTACCTTTATTTCTGTAAAAAGCATCAAATCTACAGTAAAGACCTTGTCATACAAGATTTAAGCTTAGCTTGGGGGAGCAGAAAACACACACAAAATTATCAGCAGCATTTTAGCATTTGCAAGTTAAGCTATTTTTTTTTCACCTCCTACACGTGGCCAAATTTTACAATTTGCATTTGTCTTCGCTCGTAATGAACATGTTCATGTTGTGAGTGTACATCAGTACCTTAATCACAGCTTGCACACAGCTTCTAAGATGGTTGAGTTGCAGAAAAAGTCAGTTTAAAAAACTTTTTATCTCTGTGCTTATCCTGTCATACATATGATTTGTTTTTTAAAATAGTACAAATCCTTGCTTGTCTAGCACAGTGCCAGAACTGGTAACTGACATTCTTTAAATTTAAATTAAAAAGAGAATGAAACTGGAATAGAAATGTCATTTATAACTATTCAATTCCATCTAGTAAATACTTCTGAACCTGATATTCCATCATTTAAATGGGATGCAGGCTGCCAGATCAAGTCTTTCTCATTCTAGTTCTAAAAATAGGGACAAGAAGGGAGAAGCAGGAACACATTTTCCTTGCTCTTGAGAAGGAGTGGGAACAAATTCAAGTGATTTTCAAAGTATCTTGCTGTTCAGCTCTCCTGTGATTGAATTTCTAATGTAAAATCTTGCTTTGAATTAATTTGATTTGGAGTTTCATTTTACCAACAGATGTGAGTCATTGTAAGATGCTCATTAGCAAAACTTTTTCCTAACAAAGATAAAACAATCGTTACAAGTCAGCAATTAAAGAGAAGCTTGTGAGACTGCTAGGAATGCAGTGACATTTGATCCTGACTTTGCAAATCAGTTCATCTTTACCCATTGGTTTTGAAATGATGATAGTGAAGTCACAATAGAATACTTTAATGCTTTTCCAAAATCAGCCACTGCTTTTATGCACCACAGGAACAGATGACAATTTCCATGAAAATCTAAACAAAGTATTTTCAACTGCATAACTGAGGTATGGTATATTTTTCTGGTTGTCTGTTGATATTCTATGGAACCCAGGAGGGTTCTCTCTTCACAAGGGAATAGTGTAGGTCCCACCTTCCTTTTGCCCTGTCTTGCACTGTTTCAACCCTGTGAGAGTTTTTCAGTCACTGATAAAGTACTGCTAGTAAAATCAAAGTAATGAGGTAATTTTATTATTATTTCCATGCCATTTTATGGGAGGAGTTTAAAAATATGAAAAATGTTGCACTTAAAAACATTTTAATGATGTATATGCAACAATGAATGGTACCAGAAACAAGAGAAACAAATAATTTGTTTAATGAACTGGCTGGGGTTTTCGCTCAGAGGGAGGGAGATCTTTTCTGGGCAGTGACAGAAAAGCCTTAGCTAACACTAGCAAAACACCCCAAACCCTAAACTGGAATAGATAAATATTGCAAACAATGGCCCAGCACAGTACAGACAATGAACAAGAGAAGTTTCTTAGTCTCTGGTCCTGTCTATTGAACGAAGAAATGAACACTGGCTTTGTACTAATTGTTTGCTAAGCTGTGAGCATGGATGATCATCTCTATACTGTGCCTTTCAGTTTTGTTTTTATTTTGTGTGGAAGGTGGTGGTGGTTTTATCGACTATTGGACAGGCTCAGTGGGTACACCTGATTATGCAGTAACGTATATTAAATACTGATATACTGAGTATTTTGTATAAAACACGAAGCACCTCAGATTAAGGAAGCCCAAGTATTTCCCTCTATAGAGACTGCATTCACTGTAGATATTTATCTGAATAACTTGAGCTTTGGTGAATGGGACTTTGAAGCACAGAAAAAACCCCAACCAGATAAGCAACCAAAAGACCTTGATAATTTATATTGTTATCTCATCAGACAAGGAGTGTTCATAAAAGATTGTCAGCCTTAAGTCTCATATATAGAATGTTCTTTTTTCTTTTCCTGCATCCTAGGTAGCCAAGTCTACAGTTCAAAAAGTAATTTAATAGAATTTATTTTAAATGTATTACTTGATGGTTTTTATAGGTTACTGTTCTTCATTACTGGAGAACAGAAAGAAAAAGGAACGTGTATTTTTTAGTGCTTTGCATAGCACTGAGTCTTCCAGTCAAAACCCTCTTATTTGTTTTCCATTCTAGGCACAGAATATGGTTGCTTGGACTTTGTTTCAGAGCTGCTTTGCAGTCAATCTATTTGTGACAAAATTTTCTCTTTTTAGAAAAATGCCTACAGCACTTCTTGGTGCCATTAGACAGAAGCTATATAGTAAAGATGTTTTGGAATAGTCAGAAATGAACCAGTATAAAATTTCAGCACTACCTCCATGGATTGCTTTCCATGTATGTTGTTACTGCTCACTCTGATGTGATACCCTGGTGCAGCTTCGAGTGAGCAGTGGAACCCTGGGCATACAACCCATTGTTCCTGCCAGGAAAAACAAGGACATGCGGCCAGGAAAAAGGCTCAGCCACCACTGCAGAATATTGCCTGCTGCTCAGCTGGAGCAGCAGCAGAGCCCAGGCACTTTACCCAGCTCTCTGCGTTTCCCCTCCTGTGTTCCTGTTCCCCCGCGGCACCAGCCAGAGTGACACCGTACTTGTGGTACAGGAATGTTTCCACAGCCCATTTACTACTGCCACAGAGCTCGGCAAACATTTGTTGCTAACAGCAACTATACATTGGCTTCAAAAAGAAAGTTATTTGAAGAGATTGTATCCAAAAAATTCTGATATATCTTTTCAAACAATTTTCCAGATGCTAAACTATCACTATTCAAAGGAAAAAGTGGACTACAGTAAGCACTTCTATTATGAGAAGAAAACTTTTTCAGATGGTAGATAAAACGAAATCTTTTTTACATTCACTTACAGCAGTGATTGTATCGATTATGTTTTTTGTGATAAGGAATGTCTTCTACAGTCATGAATTAGTACTATAATTATTGAGTCTGCTTTAATGTATAAAAGGACTCTATGTAGATTTAAAGTCGGTTGATACTGTTTTCTAATGAGAATTTTTGAAAGGAAGTAATTTAGCAACTGTGATCCCAAAACAACAGGAAAAGACCAATCCATAGCAGTTCATTTCCCAAACATTATATAAATTATATGCTTCTGAGTCCAAAATTTAGTACATTATAATACCAAAAAATTACTATTTATTTGATCCCAAAACACTACATGAAGAAATGTAGTCCTTCAGCACTCAAAGATGTAGAGGCCAAAAGCCTAGGCATTGACAAAAAGAAAATGCTGCTCAATGCAAAATAAAGGGCACAGGAACAATAAATACAGAAAGATTTTTTGTGACATGTCAGTACAAACTAATTTTATAGATGCCATGTCTCTCCTAAACCTATGGTAAGGCAAGAGATTATTCCAGTCTCCGAAAGCAGCGAGGTAAAATATCCCAACATTCCAAGTGCCTTTAACACACATCGTAGATGCCCCACGATGACAATGAGACAGAGTCCTGGGTCCTTTCAGAGGTACAGGGCAAGGCCTGGGCTGGCTGTCAGTGACCCAGCTGGTGTGGACACTGCAGCACTGCCAGCAGAGCCTGAGGTCAAGCTTGGCTTTGCCCAAGCCAGATGTGACTTAATTCTGCTGTGGCACATGGCCTCACTGCCCAGAGCAACAGGATGCGTTTGGACAGGACCAGTGACAAAGGGTTAGAGAGTGTCACTTAGAAGCACAAATTGAGGATTTTAAAGGATATAAACCATGATTATTAAAATACTGTGGGAGGGTCGATTTCAGGCTATTAAAAATCGTTCATGATTTTGGTTGCATTGTTCAGTATCTGTTATAAATAATTTGCAGCACTTAAGGAAAAAGAAAGCGGCTTCACATGCAATCATGTTGGAATTGTGGTAAATTCCACAGTAAAGCTGAGCCATGGTATTTGACAAAAAGCCTTCTGTCAAGGCAAACTAATGACTATTGTTTGACAATTAAAGCTCAGAATTTTCAAGCAAAATAATGGACGATTTTTCTTACTCTCAAATAAGAAAATTTTGGCTCAAGGGGTTAATAGAACAAAAATATCCTTTGTTGAAGGATTGCCTTTTTTCTTTTCTCCTTTGGCCTCATTTACATTACTCCTTCACTTCGGTATCATGTTCTCAGATCAGCTCTTCTCTCTCTTTTTCTTTTGTTTCTTCCCCTCCAGCCCACACATATGCTTAAAAGAAAAAGAAAATGCACGAAAAAGAAAAAGAACACCAAAACCACTAGCGGCTGGAGCTAATGCTGTTCTGGAAAACTCTTCTTTTTTGAATAAGCTATTGCCAGCCAGCCACTTCCTTTCCCCTAACTAACAATTTAGGAAGAGTGTTTAGCAAAGTTTAGCAAAACATTTTTAAAGTTCGTCTCCTAAATAACCATCCCATCATAATATTTTAGGGAAATTCAAAGCTATGTCACATATATATACACACATATATACTATTGCTCTCAGATGCTAGGAGGTCTGCAACTACCTGTCTAAGAAACATCCCCAGGCTGAAATGAATTTTATCTTAAAACACAGACATTTCCTAAATGTTTTATTGCCTGCTTTATACACAACCAACCTGGGAATTCCTTTGTAGGCCTGTGAGATTAACACCAAATAGGAACTATAACATCTGTCAGCATAAATGTATGTCTGAGTTATGAAGGAATGTCTAATCTTAGAACAGCTTGTTCTGATAGAAGAATAGGAAACTATACACAACATCACTGCAAACCCATCATTTTTCCTGACATGGTAGACCTTTTATACAGAGACGACTATGAATACCCATGTTTTTCCTACTAGAGGTTAAGAAATCTATTTTTTTCCTTCTCTCAATCTGGAAAAAAAACACAACCTTTCTGGCAGTGAAGAAATTCTGGTAAACAGAGGAAAGTGGCACTTACAGAAGAAGAAAAAGTATTTTGTGTATAATCTCCTGGGAGGCCCTATGGAGCTCTCCCCACACAGCATCAACGAGCTTGTGTGCAGAAAGGTGGTACCTGGGAAGCCTGAAGGACAGTATTCAGTCTGGTTGCTCTCTGTAGGCCAGCCAGTGGGTGCTACAGGATTGTCAGTTTGTTTCAGATCTACATTGTAGCGTTAGTTAAAAAATCAGTAACTTCAGTTATTTCCATTGTGTTATCTTCTTGTAGTCACAAATAATATTATGTCTACAGAACACTGCAGTCTCCAGTGTGTCACGGGTGTCTACTAAACTCCTACACGTTATCCACAATAGAGACAAGCAGGTGCTGAGGGAGAGTCAACAGTCATCTCTAACATGCAATACTGAAACTTTGCATGAGGTCAGGTTTAAAACAGTATACTTACATACTGTTTTAAGAGAGTAATGAAGCTACATTTACCTAGTTTGAGGAGTGCATATGTGACTATTTAAAACCTGGTAACTCTCTTCTACGAATATACTTTCCAAGTATATTTTCGGTGAATACTTAAAATGATGATCTAGCATCGTGGTAAGTTTCAGTGGATAGGAGGTTGCCTAGAGGGTTGGTTGGTCAAGCCAGCCAAATGTCCTTTCCCTGTTCATTTAAAGTATTCCCGGGGAAGATCTTTGCTGTCTGAGGGCTTGAAATTTAGACTGAACAGATCGGATCCTTGGACACCCAGCCCTCTCCCACGCTGTGTGGTGTAGCTATTTATGAAAAAATGGGTTTCTGCCTGCCTGAAGACAGAGAGCTGCTGTGTGCTAAATGGGGTGCAGACCTCGACAGAGCAACAATGTGACAGAGGATGCAGCCTCTGCTGCTCAGACCACTGGGGGCTCCATTCTGGAAAGCCCGCAGTGCCTGCCTTTCAGGCAGGTGAGCAGTCAGGCAATACAACAGAGTGATGTCAAGTCTTTATAGAATAAGCCTTTACTGGCTTTCTCTGACTCTGTTTTTGATGAGCGGGACCAAAAACACTTGATACATAGTTATGGAAGATCATTACTACCTTACCTGCTTCCTGAGCTTTACCCTTTTACAGGCCACCATTCACGCACGTGGCCGGAAAGCTGCATGAGTTCCTAAGCCTGGCTTCCTTTCAGGTCAAGCCCCGCAGAAAACAAATAATTTTTAAAAAGAGTGTCAAGAAATGCTCTTTAGGAAATACAAAACTGAACCTAAATAATTGGATAAGTAGAAAATAATTATTGGTAAATTCTGCTTGTTGTTTCCACCCTAAAGGCTACATCACAATTGCACCGTTTTGCTAACATTTAAGAAATCAGCATCCCTGTGCTGCTGCTGGACCTTTGCGAGCCGTGGAGCTTCAAGGCTGGCAGAGCTGTCTGAGCTCGGGCAGTGCCGTGGCTGTTCCCAGGGCGGGGCGGGGCAGGTCACTGTCCGGGTGGGCAGCGGTGCGAGCGGGCAGCGCAGGGGCAGCGCAGGGGCAGCGCAGGGGCAGCGCTCCGGGCGCGCTCGGTGTGGCCGCGGCGCTGAGGGGACCGCCCGGAGGACGCTGCCGGCACAGCTGCGGAGGGTGCATCGGTACGCTCCCGTCTCTCGCCCTCAGANGCCCGCACCGAGCGCCCCAGGCGGCCGTGGGTCCGCGCAGCCGGGGCCGCTGAGGGGGCTGCCCCCACCGCAGTGGCGCGGCGGCCTGGCACACCGGGCCACTCGGTTGTACCGTAGCGCTGTCTCAACAATAAAATGAATCTGTCCCTCACGGCTGCGTTTCCATTGTGTTGGCTGGCTGTAGGCGTGCTGGGAGCGCGTTTCTGCAGCCGCAGGCAGCGGGATGCAGCAGGCGGGCCCCCCCCCGCGACAGCGCAGCGCTGGAGCGGGCACGGTGTCAGCGCCCGGCCGGGCTGTGCCGGGCTGCGGGGGGGGCCTTTGGGCTTCCTGGGGCCGCGAGAAACCCCCCCATTCCTTCCACCAACCCCCCCAGAACAGAGGAAACGATGATGAGAGGNGGGCGCGCTCGGTGTGGCCGCGGCGCTGAGGGGACCGCCCGGAGGGCGCTGCCGGCACAGCTGCGGAGGGTGCATCGGTACGCTCCCGTCTCTCGCCCTCAGACACGGACTTCTCGCCTCTCCCGGGGCTCAGCGAGCACGGCGCGCCCCCGCCTCAGGGGAGCGGGGAGCGAAGGCGCCGCAGGGCGGAGTGAGGGAAGGAGGGTCCGCGGCCCCTCCCTGCTGCCGCTCGGCGGCGGCGGCGGCCCCGCTTCCCCCGCGGGACTGCGGGGGGGACCCGGTCCCGCCCCGGGGGCGGACGGGGGCGGCCGNTTGTTTAAACTACGGGTTACATCTCTTCGTTTTTGTCAGACACGTTCTTGCTCGGTAAATTCTGTGCTCTCGTAAACTGTGAGAGTTGGAACGTTTTGGTATTGAACATAAAAATAAATTGTGTAATTGTCACCAGGCAATTAATTCAGAAATGGGGAGGGGAGTGTTGCAATTTACAAGACCATTTTTGAACCTCAGTGTGTAGAAATTTAAACTTGATAGTACATTTTTTCAGTGAAGTGTAATCAGTGTTTAGTTTATCATGTGGTTTTATTGTTTGTTTGTGGTTTTTTTCTCTTCAAGTCCCTCAGTCAAGTGGAAATTGAGACACTGATCTCTTTTGCTAAACTTGTAGATGATGGATAAGGACTAACTTTGTTCTCTTCTTACGGGTAACTCAGAAGAACTGTAGAAAAGAGAGGTTGTTTCAACACTGATTCGGTATCCCTCAAGTTAAGGTCATACAGTAAAAATACCTTTCCCCTGCCTGTTTTTTTTCCCTTGAAGACTGTAATGCTAGGCCTCATAAGACAGTTTCTTCTTTTCCAGCATGCGTTAGCCACAAGTTCCTATCTTGCTTTAATGTGTTTGAAGGAAACTTCTGGCTTCCCTTTATTTATTAGCTAGGTAGTGGGTCCCCGAGAACCGCCAAAGACAGCGGTTTGGAAATATTCCCAGTAGCTGTCAGGGGAGGTAGATGCCTTTTGTGGAGGGGTGTTAGCTACGAGCCTCAATTACACCCTGAGGCTTTTATGGGAGACTCTGCCAGTAAGTCCTTATCAGAAATATCAGGAGACCCACACTGAGCATCGCTACAGCACCACTGTCCTAAACCATCAGTAGTGAACATGGAAGGAAGAGCAATGGTTGTTGAAGTACATGGCTATACGGCCCAAACACACTTTCTTTAGCTTGTCTGTTGCTGGAGAAAACATGTGAAAACTTCAGTGTGATTAAGATTAGTTGATCTTGAATAGTTCTTTTCCTTCTTGCTGCCATGGCTTTGTTTTAGCCTTTCTTGGGCTTAAGGAAGGAAGGAATAAAGGAAAAAAAGAAAGCCCCAAACCTGTCGGTACAGCTGCTACATTGTGGTAGAAGTTGCACCAAATTACTCTTGAGTTTAAATTCTTTGCTTTTAATTTCCAACCCCGGGATGTGGGTCTTCCCAAGTCAGTGAGAGACATCATCTGAGGGCATACTTAAATGATAAATACCTGTAGTCTGTTGCCAAGAAAACCCACAAGCGTATCTGGCACAGGAATTTCAACCCCTGCATCACAGTCTGCTACTTCACGCTTGCCAGAAGTGTTCTGTGGGCCTCTTTTTAAAAAGAATCCACCAGAATCACCTGAACTTTTAAAAGAGAAAATACTGAACTTCCAGGAGGGAGAGTATGAGAAACATGAGGTCAGTTTTTTTCACTGCAGAAAACAAATTGCACAATATTTTTCTTGTTTCTGAAGCAGCCTGTCATTATGAAGCAAGCCTCATGACTTGCAGTATTTTCTCCTTAAATAATGCGGAAACAGGATCACAGAGGTGGGATGAAAGTCAGGCTTTGGATAAGTGCTGGAACTCATAATGTTCTTGGCTTTTTGTTAGCTCATCTGACCTCTAAAGGATCAGCCCTCCAGAATAAAAGTATGGGAAAAGGCCATAATAATTTTGCTTCTGGAAAAACGACATAGGAAACAGGCAGGGGTTTCAAAAATACAAGACTTTTTAAAAAAAAAAAAAAATTATTCTCAAAGGGTGCAATGGGAAGAAAATGTTTTCAAGAGCATATTGTTTTTAGAAAAAAGACCAAACCACAAATAACTGTGCTTTATCTATGCATCTAATTATGTTCTTTTAAGCTTAGTGCTGGAAATGGGGAAATGAGACCAGAACTCACAAGATGTTTATAAAAAAAATATAATGCTTTTTGAAGGGAATGGGAATATAGGTTTTTTTCTGAGTTAGAACCAGAGCTTTTAAGAAGAATTTGTGGAAGAGCACTTCTTATTATCTGCCAGAAGAGCTTCATTCTGAATGATGGTTAGAAAAGCCCAGCACATCCATTAATATTATAGTTTGTTAAAAAAAAATCTGAAAGTGTGCAATTACTTTAATGTCTTTAATTTATTTTTTATGAAGCTCTTTTAAAACAATTTTTTTTGAGGACGGGAGAAATTCTGCAAGTTGCAGCCCTCCAGTCATGAGTGCCTTTTGGTGCAGAAGGAGTTGAAGAGGATACTGTCTGAGGCCCTTTTTAGGTGCAGCTAGCTGCCACTTTTGTCCAAGCCTTTCTAAAAAAAAGTATTGTAAGGTTGCAGGTATTTTGTGTATACTTAAAAATGTAGACGGGCAAGATATTCAGCTGAATATTTCTTGGTTATCAAATACTTAGTGATATGTATAGTCTAAATTGGAAATTCTGATGGTGACTGCTAGCTGAGAAACTTTGTTTTAAAAAGAGTAACAAGGTAATCATGGAAAGCTATATGTAGTCACAAGATTGGAGATTCAAGGGAAAATGAAAATGGCTTTTTTTCCCTAATCCTTGAAGGTGCTGCATGTGAAAACATGGCACACTAAAATACTTGTAAGAAGCTTGCACTCTCTCTGCTGGCACTGGGCTGTCCGTGCTATGGCTCTGGGTTATGGTAAGGCTGGCAGGAGCCACTTGCTCCACTGTTATTTCTGAATGGGATGTGGTGGAATAACGCCTTGGAACGATCTCTGCTTTACCTTACTTTTTTTTTAAAGGCTCTTTCCATTCACACACCAAATCCTCTAAAAGCAAGTTGATAAAAGCAGCAAGTTATTTCAGGCTGTGAGTGCTGGAAAGAGCATCAATAAAGTTGGTGTTTCAGAGTGAAGTTCAGAGCATCCAAATCAGACGATGTGAGGAAACTATCTTGTGAGGAAATCTTGTATGTACTTTTTCAATCCAACCATTTCCTGACAATCATCTCCGGCTGTAATAAAAAGTGACTATATTGATTGGCCTGTTTACTGGTTAGTGGCTGCAGTGTAGGTGCTTTCCAGCACAGTGCTCTTGGGTCTCATTGCTTCCTTTAGCCCTTACTGTGGCCCTGGGAAGGTCTTGGTCTGGAGCCCATCTCCCTGCCCAGCCTGCAGTGGAGGGTGCCCATGTCTCCTTAGGAGGTGCATTTGGTGAGAGTGTTGTTGGCAGCTGTGTTGGTGGCTGGCAGCAGGGGCAGGGCTTCACTTCAGCCTTTCCCCCCCTTGGCTTTTTTTCTTTCCTTTTCTCCTCGCCTGTATTAATGGTGGTGTTTCACCGATGAAGCAGCTCCTGGCAGAGGATCCTTCTCTGTTATGGTACTGGGCTCTCTGGTAGGGATGTCACTTAGGGCAGCTGTCCAGAAAGAGTGGATCAGCACCCGACAGCCACCGTATGCATCCTGCTGTCAAAAGGGAGGCTTCCCATCAGCTCCTCTACTACGGCCAGAAATGACCCAGAATGCCCATTAATGCGTTACTTCAATAGATGGAGGGGTAAGAATGTTTACCTGCGGGAGTCTGAGTACAAGTACACACTTGGCAACTAAAGAAAAAGTGTGCAGAATTGGTGTAGCTGTCTCAGCAGCCGTAGGGATGGCTGGGCTGATGCTGGGGGAGGGTTATGTGGGCAGACACTTTTGGCACTTGTTCTCCCAAAAACGAGAATTTCTGTTGAAGGAAACCAATATGCCAATATGTAGAGCAGAAGTAAAATTCTCTCATGGCTAGCAAATCCTCTGCAGATGGGTCCTACCCGCGTGTTTTTAATGGCTGTCACCGGCAACGGTCGTCTCCTTTTGCTGAATGTAGCTCCAGGCTGGTTCTCACATGCTCAGAGTTAAAACAATACAATGCAGAACAGGTAGGAGTTAAAGGTAGCTTAGAAATACAGTACTTGCAGTTATTGTATTTCCAAGTAAAATTGCTGAACAGATGAGGCGCTTTTGTATAGACAGCTGCTTCTTGTATTTAACTTTGACAAATGAACATCAGCCACAAAATGAGGTTAGTATGTCTGCACTGTTAATTGTGCTTTTTGTCAAGAAAACAGATGAGTGCTTTCATAAAAGACCAAAATTGTAGGACACCTGAGTTCTCCAAGAGGTTGTATATGAACCTACAGCAGTTTTGTATTGACTAGTCCCAGTAAGTTGTGTAAAGAAAAGGACCCTAATAGTTTGGCCGATGCCAGTTGCCAGAGACATGGAAGGACAGTTTCTGGCTTTCAGATGTGTGATTGCAGGAAGACATGAAAATTTAAAGCTGACGGCTGAGGTGCTGCTGTACAGAGGTTCTGAGCTAATTCTGTCTGTAGATGTTGTGGGTGTGTCCCGTGCTAGTCAGTTGCAGCCAGGTAGGTAACCAGGCAGATTTTCTGCTACCCCAGTGTTCGTGTGTGGTGTTTGCACGTGTGCATCTTTTCCATAGAAACAGCAGAAATAATACTTAGAGAGTTCTGGGTGGAGCTTGCGTTGCTGCTGCAGGGGCAGGTGTTGAGCAGCGATGCACAGGAAGCAATTGAGGCTTGTTGGGAACACTCCTGAATTAAAGCAGAGGAAATTATCTAAATGAGCTTGTGTTTTGAAGAACACTGTGAAAACACAAAATGCTAGTTTTGAGCATAGTTGAGAGTGAACCCACAGTTCAGAGGCTGTCGTAAGTTTCTGTGAAATAAAATGTCCTGTAAGAGTGTTTTGGGTGACAGCTTTCAGATGACTTGTGGTAGCACTTCTGCTGTCTCTTAAAGGTTTCCCCAAGCAGTGGTGTCAAAAAGGATGGCACTTGTCAGCACTGTTGATGCTACGCACAGCCCCAGGGGCAGCAGATGACTTGAATGTCTTTCTTGTGCTCTGGGAGAGTGAAAATTAAGACTGCTGAGTGATAGTAGTTTAGTACATCTTTCATGTGCTCTGTGAGTTCCTGATACGTGTAGAAGTCTTCTGAAAAAGAGACATACAATTTGTGAAGTAGGAGGATGAGCGTTGGTTGCAGTCAGTGCTGGCTGGACAGAGCTGGCAGGTCTCTTCCCAGCACAGTCAAAGCATTGCTCCAGTAAGATGTCTCTGCAGGGCAAACTTTGCCCGAGTGCCCCCAGTGTTTGGCAAAGGACTGGGTGTTCACATCCGAAATACTGTATTAGATTCTGCTATGAAGTGCTGCTGTGCATGTTTCTTTATGTTGGATTTTTTAAATCAGATTTTGAACATAATTTAGTGATTTTGAATTCTTTTGCATTTAACTCTTCAGAATTCCTCCTTAGTTTAAGGTCTTGAGCTTCTATCAGATGGTCAGGTGGAAGTGATAGGGATTTAAATCAACTGTGTGAAGGGACAAGAAGGGAAGGAAAAAACCCAACTTTAAACCAATGTTCAAACAGTGTAATAGAAGCTGTTGCCAGTAGAACCATGTGTTAAATGTGGCACTTCTGACAAGTGTCTGTGGTAACAACCTGTATGTCCCTGCTGTGGAGCAGAACAAGCAAAATTAGAAAACCAAAAAGTAATGAAATATGACCACAACGAAAGAACAGTGAAAGGAACCTGCAAAAACTTAGAAGAGGTTCGCAAAAACTCTTCGCTTCTCTCCCCTTCAAACCATGATGATCTCTTCCTGAAGAAGAGAGGAAGAAATGTGGCTCAAGTGCTCCAAAGACTGACTTCAGGGACTTGAAAAACAAAACCAAAGAGTTGAAGCAGCATAATGCAAAGTGTTCTGTGTTTGATGTTTCTAGTTGTTCACACTGGCAACTTTTTCAATGCAAGGAAAATATCAAGATAGATAGTCCTGACAAGCTGCTGACTTTTCTACTTCCGGTGAGGCTTGGTATTGCTAGTCCTTTAAAAGTGAGTTAATGCTTAGTTATAATGTCAGACTGAAAAATTACAGATGACATAAGCTGTGCTTCTGGAATGCGCCAGATGTTTCTCAGTTGCTTGGTATCCAGCTTTCATGGCTGGTGACGTATTCATGGCTGATTTGTTGTGCTGAAAGCAGAACCTGAACTGCTGTGCTGATTTTTAGCTGTTCTGAAAACATTTGTAGTTTGCATTCCTCCTTCCATCAATTGTGGACTGAAAAATAGCAAAGTAAGCACAGTTTTGAAAACTACATGTGAACTTAAGCTAGCTGATTTAGTTTTATTTAAGGAGAACTTGAGGGTGATTGATTTTTCAAGGCCACATTTTCTCAGGATTTCTGGATCAAGTAGTATTTTAAACTGGTTTTAGTTATTTTAGAACTCTCAGGCCAAACTATCACTTGGACAAAATGCACAGAAATATCTTCCAGTGGTCGCTTCAGGGGTCTTCAAACTTGCACTGAGGAGACTTCTGTACAAATATTCCCAGGTCCAGGTAACCCTCAAAAACTTTGGCAATAAGTCGTAACTTCAGTGAGAATATTGCTGTGGTGCATAGTTGTCCAATGAAACTTTTTAATTAAATTTAAATCAATTACCTGTATACATTTCTGGTTTTAAGACAGATATTAATAGAAGTTTGAAAGTTTTTTTAAGAAAGTAGGATGCACTTGAGAATTTAACTTCTTTCTGTTTTCACTTCAACTGCTGCAGTTGCATCATAGTCTGGAATGTTACATTGGTGAAAACAGCGTCACTCTTACCATAGAAAAAGTTACAAAAAATGGAAAAAAAAATTAACTCCTCCACAGAATTAAGTGTCTAACTTTTTTTAAATGCTGGCTAATTTGCTGTGCAACTGTTAGGAAAAACACTCATGGGTATGGACTGTCATTTTCCATCTCTTCTTTTCGTAACTTAAGAAAAAGAAATCTCCATGTGAGAACCACTTGCTAGGTACCTGTGAGTACCTCAAAGGGAATCTGTTTTGCTCTACGCATTTTCAGATTTGCTTTACAGTCTAAGCAAACTGGATGCATGACCTTTATTCTTACCTCCCACATGGGAAGTCTTCCACTGGCTCCGTGTATGAACTTGAATGACAATTATCCTTTAAAAACAGCTCAAGCGTTTACATAGGTTGGCATTTATATTTTCACTACGCTTAGGTTACAGTAGCTATGTTATCTTGATCTCCATATATAGAGAAGTAGATGACAGAGAGATCTGAGAAAACAGAAGACAGCTTGATTCTGAGAATGTAGTTAGATGTGGAACTTACGTGAAGCAATTGCAAGAAAACCACATTATTCTCACCTCTTTGGTTTTGCCAGCTACCATTCCACAGTGGATGATTGCAGTCACTCTGAGTGATTGATTTCAATAAATAGAAGATGGCATCAGTGAAAATGCAGGTGTGCTGTGCAAATGCTGTGCAGGTGAGCTGGGATCACCAGTTACCTTCTACTGTGCTATTGCATTTGAGAGCATGTTCATCGTGTGTGGGGGAAATATTTAGCTGGGGCCTTCTAAGGTGCCTAAAGACTATTTCACCTTTCTTCATTCACTTTGATTCAAGGTGATGCTGTGATGCTCTCTAAGTGTAACTGGTTTTTCTGTCATTCTAAAGCAGGCTGTTTTCCTGTGCAAAAAAGCCCTACTACAGCATTACCTTTTTGAAGGCTACTGGGCATCTTAAGTTTAATTTCTGCCACTTGCTGCAGCTGTTGCTCTATCCTACTGAAAGAGGCATAAACGTCTCACAGCGTGCGCTCTAATAGAGACTACTGTGCATCCTTGAGGATAAGCTGCAGTTGCTGTAAGAAGTGTGATTTCGTTTTACTTAAGCTGTGTCCCACAGTCCTTTTGCCCTTGATGGGGTGTGCGGTGTTACCCAGGCTGCTGGGAGGCTCTGCCACCTTTCAGTGGACAGTCTGCCGTCACCTGGGTATGGTTGCTCAGGTGTTGTGCCCTGGCCCAGGAACCCAAATGCTGCTGTGTTATAATTTATGGAGCCCCTCATGGGGACTGTGTCCTTAATAAGGGTTTAACAAAGCATGTTGTAAAAGTAGGCCGGGTTCTTGCCTAATGCTCATGTAAAAAACATTACTTACAAGATGTTAAGAATACCAGGAGAAAGATCTTCCCTGCTAACTTTGCTAGGGTAGCTGCTTGTACTTCTGTTCCTATTTCTAGGTTGAACTCTGGCGACCAACAAGATAGGCACAATAAGTGTAGTCATATAATACTGCTGTTCCTTTAATTCCCTGTCAGTAAGGGGAAGAAGATATGCTTCTCCAAACTTGGAGTTTGTGGTTTGCTTGCCAAATTTAAAAAGAGGAATAGCACCAACAGCAGTGCGGAAACCCACAAGCTAAATAATATAAGCTCTACAGGAAAGCTACTGCCTTGTGAAAGCTGAAGGTAGAAGAGCCTTTCAGGATAGCTTTTTGATAATAGTTTTAAAACAAGCAAGCAAGCAAACATCACTCCTTCAGCTGGCCCTACCTAGGACGTTTTACCTAGGTTTTTTGCCAAGCAGATGTCTCTCTTCGTAAAAACAATAAAGTGACTGTGAGTTGACTTTTGTTTCCAGGCTTTATCTGAAATGGAACAATACTGACCATTGTGGTTAAGGTGTAGCTGGTTGGGTTTCAAGTTTCAAATTTAATTCGGCGTTTTCCAGACAAATGGACTTGCTTTGGGTTCACTGAAGCCAAAGCAGGGCTTCTATTCATAAGCTCATTGCTTACTTTGGATTAGGTATAAAGTAAATAATGGGAATAATGCTATTCTTTCATTTGTCCACTTAAATATGTAATGGATTTAGTTTTGTTTAGGAACAACATATGCCAGGACAAGCGATAACTTGCTTACTTCTCTTAGTTATAGGAGGTAAAACTGCTCCAGCAAAAGGTTGCTCTTCTTCCTTGTTATTTCACAGTAGGTTATGAAAGAATTGCATTTAAACCACTACAGTACAGTTAATATTTCCTTCAGTTGAGGGTGACAGCATGACTGCTTTTCCCAGGTATTGTCGTGGCAAAAACACCACCATTTCTAGGTTGTTGGATATCACCTTCTGCTGGTTTTCTCTGAGGACAGAGGCAATAAACCCCACAGTATTTCCTATTCTGTCATCTTGGCATGCTGATTTATTTTTTGGCCATGTACATGGGGCAGGGAAGGGGTGTGTGGTGCATGAGCAGATGGGCCCTTCCTGCAGCCCCCATGGTCTGTGTTGCTGTTGTAAAAACACATTCCAGGGAACTTGAAACTGAGGCCGAAATTGCAAGATGGGGTTTGGGAAAGCTGTAAAGAGCATGACCTGCTTGATTGTTCTTGATTTTTAAGATGATTGAGCACCACTATTAAAATGAAACCCTACTCTTTTCTGTGTTTTAGAGGTTAGTACAAAGTGTGTTGCTTCTGTTGCATATCCTGAAAAGATATAATTAATAAGCAGGATCTGGTCCTTGGAAAAGGCAGGATTTTTTATTGATTTTCTCTCTCCCTGGTGTTGAGAGTGAGTTGATCTATCACATGAAACAAGGCAGATAGGAAACCCGATTTATCTTCCCTACGTACTGCAGTCTCTAATGTGGCAGTGGAAACTTGTGGAGGTTTGGTCTTAATTTTATTTCGGAGCTCAGCATTTCTGCTGGCAAAACAACAATGTTGCTTTTTGTGAGAGAAACCATTTGCATGGAGAATATTATTTTTTGAGTAATAAATCCTGTGATTGTTGCACCCTTCACTGAAGTAACTTTTTCCTATGGTTCTCATGCATGAACTACTTATTCCTGGTGTGCTGTGAGTTCTAGAATGGTCCTTTTGCCAAAGGCATGCTTTTTTTTTTCCTTCCCATTTAGGAACTAAAGAAAGGTCTGAAGTTAGCCATTGCAGATATGCTTGAGCACTTTAAAATTCATCACACGCTGTTCATAATGTGTGCAGTTCACCGCTGTTCATAATGTGTGCAGTTCACCACTGTTCATTCTTTTCCCCCATGTCCTTAATTAAAAATGAAGTAAGATGCTCAGTGATGAGTGTGCAGTCATTGTTGTCCCCCTGTTTCCCCCATGGGACTCTGGCAGAGGAAAGAAAACTAATGAAAATCAAAAGAGGTAGCTGGAAGAAGAATTCCTTTTGGTGTCAGCCAGGTAAGGGGAGAAACAAAGCTGAAGTTCAGTGCTTACCAGCTAACGGGGAGTGTTGTCATGCACTGGAATAGTGTATCATGCTCTAAACTTTCAAAAAGTTCAAAATAAGCTGCTGTGTGTGCTTGATGTGATTGATTTACTGTGGGCAGTGGTTGCAATGTGTACAAGCAAAACTTTAAAAATTTTCAGAATTCAATATGAAACTGGTAAGGTCTAAAATATTTTTTGATTATTTTCACTTTCCTGTTGGTTTTATTGAATGCAGGTCATCTTTCCATAAACGGATAGTGGCTTTTAATTTCTCTCCCATCAAGCAGTGCATATGTATGTGTGCTTGGGAGGCAGAGCCATAGCTGAAAGCAAATCGGATGGCAGAATTGTGATGAAAAGAAGTTTTTTTCAGTCAGTAAAGTGGGTGAGATTCTTGACTAGTTTTCTGTGGAAAGTGAGAACTTTGGAAGTTAATTCTTGTGGATTTTTTTTTTCCTCTCTTCTTTGCTTTTCTTCCTAACAGCGGAAAAATCTGACTTTGGTACTTTCTCAGTTAGAAGTGTGTAATAAAACCCTGGACAAATTCCTTTGTCTTTTCTGAGGCTATAGCTCAGCAGACTGTCTAAGAGAGGTGATGTGTAGTTAAGGTACAGTTTGAGGTTTTTCGCTCTGGGGTTTATGCAAAGATTGTCTGCAGCAGCAGATGCCCAGCTTGCTTTCAGTTTGGTTTCCGCAAGTGAGAAGGTAATGGTGTGCCCAGCATTCCTCTAACATTCCAAGCTATTCTGTTCTCAGTGACACTGTTCTTCAGAATAAGAAGGGAATATGCAAGGGATGAGATTGGATCTTAAGTTTTCGTTGTATAACTTGCCAAGAAGAGAAATATGTGTGTGGAGGAGGCTTAAGACAGTGAATATCTGTGGCATCTGGGTGAAATTATGAACAGTAAAATAGCTCTCAGCTGGAATTTCATGAACAGCTAAACAGTGACCGTCTAGGGCATGCTGAATGAAAAGGACATGTCTAAAGTAAAATGTGCTCGCACAAGGAATGTCCCCACGGTCTGGCACGAAGCCAAGTGCATACTAAATTAGGTCACTGCTTTAAGTGTGAATGTTTCCCCACTTCAGAAAGATGTACTCATCCTTTGCAACAAGGAACAAAAACAGAATGCTAATATAATTTAAAAAAAAAGGTAAAGCATTTTCAATTAGCATGCTGGTCTGTTCCCCTGTGCTTAGAGAATCAATGAACTTTTTTGTAAGGAACAGAAACATTTCCATAGTTGAATACACAGAAAACCCTGGAAATGCAGAAAGATTTAACAGCCAGTTGCCTCTGGAAAACCTGCAGATCTTTATAAGCATTTTATAAACCTCAGATGTCTCATTCCTTGGAGGTCATACACACTAGTGCAAATAGACTTGTTCTGAAGAATTGATATGAAGTTAAATACCAGTATGTGCAATTTAAAGTTTTGGAACTTAATCTTTAAACACTGAAATTCCAGGGACTTCTGTGTGATTACTTATTGCCAGGTAATCTTGCTGTTCTTTTTTATAAATTTCAGAATGTTCCATGTAACCCAATTAGTTTCCCTATCGTGATTTTTGGGAACCCACGTGCTTTTGCTTGTTCTGGGGTTTCACAGCCTGCTTTCTCTTGTGATTGTATTCTACAGCCTAGTTACTGGAATTCCTAAAATAGGGCTGTGCCAGACCGAATTCATATCAAATTTGGGTTGTAAATGTGCAAAAACAGGGCCTTTTTTTTTTTTTTCCCCC
>VYZQ01000045.1:100036-118258 GCA_013400655.1 Mystacornis crossleyi
CAGGGACTTTTTTTTTTTTTCCCCCCGAAAAGAGAGAACAGCGAAATAGAGTGAAAAAGCCCTCCTTTTCCAATGGGATAAGAAGGAAGGAAGATTCTTACTGCCTTCACTCTTTGAAGTATTCAAGATGAAATGTGTCTTACTCCTTTATGATGACTTCCCTCAGCAGAAGTAATACTGAGGGGAAAAAAAGAAGATATGTCAATTGGCTCAGTTTCCGCTGCTTTAGAAAACTAAGTTACCCATTCAGCTCTCCACATGAAATTAAAAATTTTTATGTTTGACATAACTGGTTGCAAAAACATTCCTCACCTCTAAAGGCCATGGTGAAGCTGTAGTGGGAAAAATGCCTGTTCTTTATGGTGTTGCAAGAAAATGGTCAAACATAAATAGGCAATGCCTATCTCTGTAAAAAGGCTGTGTTGTTAATAGGATTGTCACTAGCCCACTAGATAAAGGGTTTCAGCTAATGAAGGAATAATTAGAGCCTAGAAGGAAAAGGACCAGCGAGCTCTTTACAGCCCAGCTTGTGCAGTTCTCATTGCTGCAGAAATGGCTCGTTGTATCTCTTCCCTGAGCACCCCTCAGGGCAGCGCTCCCCCAAACAGCCCTCTGCTGGGAATAGGTGAAGTGCCAGTGGGAAGGCCCAGGAATCTGCAGATATTCATAATCTTTTGTTCTTGCCTTGGTGACGCGGTGCCAGCGGCGAGTCCCCGCGGGGGCGTGTTGACTTCCCTAATCCACGCTTACCACAATGATGTCTGTTTGGCCACAGTGAGGAAAGGTGTGAAGAGTAAGAGTTCTCTCACTGCCCCCTGCTATTCTCTGAGGGGATCTTAATCTCCTGGTACATTGTGTCCTCTTGACACCACATCAGGACATCTGTTCTCCCTTTCTTCTAAGACGTGAATGAGACCTAAAGAAACTTAGTGACTTACCAAGGTTGAACACAGGGCAGTTAATTGGTGGAGCAAGAATTGACACAAAAGCCTACTAGAACTAATGCTCCATCTTCAGGGGTATCTATTTGTCAGTTAACAACAATTAGAATAGTTGGGGCTTGAATTACTGATACTTTATGCAAGTTAGATAGTTTAGACATTTTTCAATATGCCTTTACTGATTGAAGATGTGTCAGCTTCTGAATGGAGTAGCTTTAGTACAGTCAAGCATTTACTGAGGTTTAAAGAAACTTATTGTTCTTTATGCTATTAATTGTGGCTTCACCTCCTGCAGTCTAACAGAACAAGAATTCAGTAAGAAATGTAAAAAAAATCATATGGTCATCTTTGTACTGAGGAAAGCTTGGGATGATAATGTGTCATTTCTGTGAACTGGCTTTATCCTGTAGATTTTTTTCTTTGGTCTCCCTTGATCCACCACATCTGGACACCGGTCAGTAGTCTGAGGATACATCTGGTGTTGATCACTCTTTATAGGCATTCAGCTTGCATTTATATAATGCTGTGTTTGTGCAGTGAGGAGTGACTAACTTCTGTCTTGTCTGGACTCGAAAGGATGTTATTTAGTATTCAGTTGATAACACTGTTATTTATTTTGTATCAAAGTCTCCAGTACCTTTCCATGAGTTCCAAAAGCTTCAGTTTCAGATGACTAATTGCCTTTAATCTGCTGTATTAAGATATTCTACGTAATTCATCTAAATTATTTATTAACAGGGACTTTAGCACTAGAAATACTAAAAACTGCTTCAAGCAGTCCTGTAGACTTCAGCTGGACAACTCCACGGTGTGCAGCTTTTGCCAAACTTGGTGTGCACAATGTGCCTGCAGACTTTGGGTCAGCTGTGGCAGGCAGTGCTGGTAGCGGTATGAATAAGGCACTTAATCTTTCTGGCCTTGTAACTGGAGCTTTCTTGCAAGTGTGGATGCTGATTATCACAATACCACTGATAAGGGATACCCGATTTGCACTGGAGCAGTATCCTGATGCTGGAAGCTGAACGGAAAGGGAGAAGTGTCACAAAGACGTAATAGGGGAGACACAGTGCCAGGTGATGCTGTAAACATGGGGTGCGTTGTGGCACCCTGACCGACTCGCAGGCTCAGTGCAAGGTGGGCTGCGTGGCAGCTGGCAGTGCCAGGTAATCTATCTAACCCATAGAGAAGCAGTATGGGAGTCGGCAATTTTTTCTAGTCTCATAAGGATCAGGAAACTAAACTGGGAGTCTCAGAACTTCCCCCAAACCGTAACTGCGTAACACAGTCAAAATGGATGTAGAGCTAATAGGTCCCTGGATAAATTTTAATGAGCTTCACTTATTTTATACAATCAAATTTTAAATGAAAGTATTTTATTAATGTTGAAAGTAGACTAACACGCATTGAGCCTACTTCTTAGCTTTTTGTGCTCTCATTGAGGAGGCCCATAAGACACTGAGCTGACTCTCAGTGCTGAGTAGGATTTTTTTATCCCCCTGTTGCATAACTGTGGTCTGTTTCTCTGGTCTTTTCCTCTAGGCTGGTTTGGTCAGTCATGTAAGAGTGTGACCCATGCAAATGGTCACTGCCTGTTTATGCTAGCCTAACCATATCAAAAGATGAAAGTGTTAGCAGATGGGTAATCTCAGGATCCCTTTCATCAATCAGGGATTGGTGTTTGAATTTTAATTTCTCTTGAATTTGACTTAATCTGAAATGCAGTTTCTGTAAACTTTGATATTTAAATCTATAATACTTTATTCATGAGTGAATAGTTATACCCTGAAAGATATTTACTTAAAGCAAATGAAATTGCAAGCTTCTGCTGCTTCAAAATAGTTCATGGGGGGTTTTTTGGTTGTGTTTTTTGGTCTTTTTTTTTTTTTTTTTTAAGTTTAGGGGAGTATGAAGGGCATGAGGTTTGTTGTTATTTCTTTTTCGTCCCACAGAGTAAAACAAAACAAAAAACTCAAGAAGGAATAGTGGACTTAAAACAAATGTGAAATAAAACATGGTAGAAGAACCTTTACTACTTTGGCTAGCTGTGTGACAAATGCATCTTATTGGACTGTCTATATTACTATTTTCCAGACACTGTCAAAGGGAGTTGCTGATGGGTAGTGCAAAGGAAAGAAATGCTTTTTCTTTCTCCCTTTCTCACTCCTTCCACCAGCAATCTTTTGCATGCCTGTGTTAGAACTTGTGTTTTCCAAATGACTGTCTGTAGTTTTAATATGCACCTTTCTTTTAATTTTAGGTTCTGTCTTCGTTTTGCTGACTCAAACCACAGATTCCAAGGAGAGGAGGGGAAGTGGAATAAAATACTCAAATGCCAGAGGAAAAGCAAGACTAGCCAATGAAAATGACTATTACTAAACTATAGATTGCTCTCACACATAGTGGGGGGAAAAATTGCTGTCTATTCAAAGCTTACAAGATTACTTCTGCAGATTTCCCTCACAAAACTTCAAATATGCTAAGCCCCTTCAACTAGGGCTGAATTAGTAAATGGAAATATGATTCCTTGCCGGTGTCTTCAAAGCTTACAAGATTACTTCTGCAGATTTCCCTCACAAAACTTCAAATATGCTAAGCCCCTTCAACTAGGGCTGAATTAGTAAATGGAAATATGATTCCTTGCCGGTGTCTTCAAAGCTTACAAGATTACTTCTGCAGATTTCCCTCACAAAACTTCAAATATGCTAAGCCCCTTCAACTAGGGCTGAATTAGTAAATGGAAATATGATTCCTTGCCGGTGTCTTCAGTCTTCCTCCCCCTCTGCAGGTTTTTTTTGTTTGGGGTAGGAAATCCTGAACAAATTGTATGGCGTCAACCAGACTTACAGTTGATGGTTATGGATGACATAGGAACTTCAGATTTACATCTCTGCAATGACACCTGATTAAGGCAAAGCTTGAAAACTGCTCATCAGCTATGCTACCAGAACTTGTAGTAGCTGTTACAGTTGTGTTTTCTCTCTTTTTCTAAGATTTGAAATCTGGGGTGATGTTCCCTGGAAAGCAAGAGCAGATAAGTCATCTTTTAGGATCGGAAACAGAAATAATATGAGAATGCCCAGAAGAGGCTTAGTAATTCAAGCCAGGACTCGTTGGCTATTGGTGGGCCTTGCTTTACTCTTCAGTTTAGTCTTGCTCATGTATTTGCTGGAGTGTGCTCCACAAACGGATAGCAATGGATCTCTGCCTGGTGTTGTAGGTGAAAGCATGGGTAAAGAATACTATCAAGCTCTCTTGCAGGAACAAGAGGAGCATTACCAAAACCGAGCGACCAGTCTGAAACGTCAGATTGCCCAGTTAAAGCAAGAGCTTCAGGAAATGAGTGACAAATTGAAGTCCCTGCAGGAAAAAAAGAGCCCGAAGGTCAGTGGTATGAACTACCAGGGCACCAAAGAACAAACATCCAATGATCTCCTAGAGTTTCTTCATTCCCAGATTGACAAAGCTGAGGTGAGCGTGGGGGCCAAACTGCCTAGTGAGTATGGAGTCATTCCTTTTGAAAGCTTTACATCCATGAAGGTATTCCAGTTGGAGATGGGGCTCACTCGGCATCCAGAAGAGAAACCTGTTAGAAAGGATAAACGAGATGAATTGGTGGAAGTTATCGAGGCTGGCCTAGAAGTTATCAATAATCCAGATGAAGAAGATGGACCAGATGAAGATGATGGAGTAGGAGACAGGCAGCTATATAGTGAAAATGATTTTATAGAAGGTATGTTTACATGCTTTCCAGCCCATTAGCAGAATGTCACAACAGGCATTTAATGGTGTTTGTACTTTTAGGTGTTTTACCTACTTGAATAGAGTCTTGAAGAGTAACTGCACAATAAGAACCTTTATATCTGATGATGAGAGTATTACTGCTTCATTATCTTGTGTTTTTAGTGGAGTAACAAATGCATTTGAGAAGGGCTCACCACAAGAGGTGTACAGGGGAAGCTGTATCTGCTTAAAATATGGATGCATTCATAATTGATTGTAGCCAAAGTCAGTGTGACACAGCTGCTTATGGTACTAAATAACTGAAAGACTTCCAGTGAAACTGATGGCAGTGGGAGGGAGAAATTGATTCACCTTTCTTGTTCCAGACTAGTTAAGCAATCCAGCATGAAGCTACGTGGTTTTTCTTCACTTATGTCTATGCCACTTTTAGTTAATATTCAGGCACTTGACTCACTTGAGTTGGCATAGTCGTACTGGAGGGAGAGCATTCATAGGCTGTGTTCTGGTCCTGCCAGCTGAAGAACTTGGTGTCCTGAATAGACCTTTCGTGGTATACAGTTATGGGGTCTGCTGAGCTGTGCAGCCTTGAGCTGTTCTCTTGTTCTCTCTTCTGTTCTGTCTCAGTGCCTCTAAGGTTAATTGCAGAACACACATTACTATAAAGGCGTATGTAGCTGTTAAACTTTCAACGCTTAGTAAGGCCCTTGAAAGATGCATAGACAAATCCCATAACAGGTGGCTTTCCAGGTACGGTCTCATGCTGATGGAGATAAGTATTATCAAAAACTGCCCTCGTATCTCTTCTTTATACTTACAGTACTAAATAAAATTTGTGCTGCCATTAAAAACCAAAAGATGGACCACGTTATAAGGCCATTACTGTAGAAGGGATTCTGGAGTAAGTACTGATGTCTGCACTATTAAGCAAACATGCTGGAGAAAGGTACCACTGGCCTTGAAATAATGGATTCTTTCAGTCTCAGATGATGTAATCGGTCTGTACTGCAGAAAGTCTCTGCTTTTAACAGCTACTGTGTTTAAAGTTTGATGCAAGTACTCTTTTTCATTCCAGAAGGTGGGGCAGGGCATGGAATCCACTCAGCTGGGTCAGTGCAGCACAGCCAGCGCTGTGTTAGGCTCTTAGTACAGTTCTCTTTTAAAACCTTTTTGGCCTTTTAAAACTCTATTATTTCCTCCAGGGGTAGTCATTCTTGTACTCCATTTCTACATTAAGTATTCAGCTGCTTTTCCATTGCTGTTTTAGATACTGGTTGTACTCTAGTGGATTTTTATTTCACCATGACTGAAATAGCTGTTGATTTTTTAGTGTGCTGCCTTTAATGACAGACTTTGAAGAAAGCAAATAGTTTTAGAACCTTAGAGTTATACTTCATACCTCTGCTTCTGTTCACGCCGGTATTTGTCTATGGAAATCAAACTAATTGCCTTTAGCTGTAAAGATAGAAACTTCAAACACAGAGTTACAGGAACTAGAGGAAAAGACAATGCTGCGTATGGGTGTGTTAGCAACCAGCCATAGCGTTATCTATATCTATTAGTATCTTTCTTCAGACAGAAGTTGTGGGTTGTGTGGGTATTCTGTGGGGTTTTTATGTGCAAATACTACTGGCTAACTTAGCCAGCAAAAAAAAGGCAGCTTCTGAATGTTAACGTATTTTTTCCCCACCCCTGTTTTTCCAAAACTCAGAGGTAAGAAGCAGACCCAGCCAGTACTGGTATGTGCAGATCCCTTGCCCTGCAGCCCCATGAGTGGGCTCTAGCATTCTGCCTCCACTGCCTGTGCACCCCCTTCTGATGGAAGTCCAGTTGGAAAGCTGATGCCTTTCTATTCATAAAATACTGCTCCCTTAAGCTGTCATAAACTGGTAGGTTTAAATTGCATAGCAGACTTGGTGTATCAGCTGAAGTCAGAACAGGTCCTGTAACTGTCCTAAGAGCATGTCAAAATTGTTGCTGGATTAATGTTGCTCATTTAGAGAAACAGTTTTTTAAAGATGGCTTCAGTTGAAACAAATAAGTTCTGCATCCTCTTCAATTGATAATTATTTTGTAATAAGTGGTTTATGACTGAAACTAGAGTATTGTGCAATTTGAAATTGGAGGCTGAGAAACTTGGTGTATGGATTTTTTTTTTTTTTTTNTAACCATCATATTTTATGCTCAGTATAGATAAGCTGGTTTTATCTTCTGACTTGCAGAATTTTTTTCCTCAAAACTACTGAGTGTATCTGTGTACAAAAACTTACCCACAAAACTGTGCTACAAGAAATAGGCATTTTTATTCTAAAGTGTTCTAGATTGTTACCTCAACAAGCTATTTTAATATATGTCGACATTTGATTCTGGGAATTATGTCTGCTCTTTTCCTGGACTTGTGAAATAGGAGACTAAACTTTGAACTATGTAATATTTTGTGATATGTACTTTCAGGTACTCTCTCCTTAGAGAATTTGGTGACTGTTTAAATAAGTTTAGAATATATTTTCTGATAGATGATTTTAGTTAATGGTGTCTTTTAATGTGCGCTGAATACGTCTGAAGTTCTTTGCCAGCATTTATGTTGCCTCTGGTGCCCAGTCAGTGAAATCACTGTCTCCATTTGAAAACACATCAAGAATTTTTTTTCTAACTGTGTTTTAGGATATATCTATATTCGAGTAACTTGAGACAACAAATACTGATAATTTGAATTTAAAATAAATCTGCTTTCTATTTTATAAATAGAAATTTCCTAAATAAACTTTTTCTGAAGAAGTACACTTAATTAGTCAATAATACTCGTGGTAGTCTGAATCTACTGATTTTTGTTACTTCTCATACTGCGTAGGCCAAAAAGGTTCCAAATACATGCTGATGGGTGCGAACTTTGTTGCCACTCTGCATTTTTGCTCTGTGTCCTTGATTTAACTGTTCGTGCAGCTGCCTTGCTGCATGATCAGCCTCTGTGGGCTCTGCCTGCAGATTTTCTGTCTTCTGCCAGTGGTGCAGGAAAGCTGTATCCACAACAGGGAGCAATCTGGCCAAGTGTTTTCTGAACTGATGTTATCGTTAGTGTTGCAAGACAAAGGGATTATCCACATCTGGTTTGGAATTGTGATAAGGCAGAACTGCCACAGCCACGTCATGGTTATGTGTGGGCTTTGGGCAATAACATCAAGTTTACAAAAATAAAAAAAGGATTTCTAAGTATATATTACAACTACAAAGATACTTTCTGAAAACTTCAAATTATTTTTCACAAAGCTCAATTGACTTGCTCTGCTGATGAAGAGAAAACCAGCAAATTCCACAGCTCTGTACCTGTTTTCCTTTGCAGCAACCCATAATGAAATTTCCAGAATTCTAATATTAACAGAACAAAAATCTGACCTGAAAAGAAGTCTTGTTCTGCAGCTGAGAAACACTTTGAAGTTTGTTTTTTTTCTTAGTGTTTCTGTTAGATCTAAGTGTATGAGAAACAAGAGTATCCTATTCCTTGTGGATGAAGAGTACCCCTAGAGAGGATAAAAGATGCAATTTTACATATTTTCACAAATGAATGGATTTAGGATGATGAACAATGGACCTAATTGCTGAACTGCACATTCTAAGGTAGTCCTCAATGAAAAATAGATTTCTTTGAGATCAGTATTTGATAATATTGAGATATGGAGAGTAACTTAGAGGAGATAATAGTATTACCTCTGTCTGTTCCGTTTCTCCAGAAGCTTGTGACACTTAAGTCTTGAATGGTGATAGGGAAGCCTTGATAGGGATGATAGGGATAGGGATATCACCTTGATAGGTGATAGGGAAGCCTTGAGGAGCCTTCATGGACTCACTTTACTATCAGTGTAACTGGCTTATTTGGGTTTGCATTTATCAGTGTAATTGGCTTTTCTTATCATGAGATTAAAAGCTCTTCCACTGCACAAACATTTAAAATTAACCTTTGGAAAACAGAAGCAGTAGCATGTTTTCAGAAGCTAATTAGCAATTATCTAATTGCTAATAAAGGTCTTATTATTCAATGTCTAGTAGTGCTAGACATGGGAGAAATGGGTCCATTTCTCCTGCTTCTGTGTTTCCAGTTGAAACTGGGCAATGTCCAGAAACTTTCTTCAGGTCTGCATCTAAAATAAAGACTCCCCACCCATCCGTGGCATGTAAAAGTCCTTTATTCCCATGCTGCAAGCTTAAATCAAAACTCTTCCAAAGTCCTTGCCATGCATAGAACCGTGTGGACTGTTTGTCATGCAAACAGCTCCTTTCATGTGTGCTGCATAAGATCAGAAACTGGCCGCTGTCCTGGGAACTTCAGTGGAGAATTCTAATACACACCAAAAAAACCAGGTCACACGTTTTAAATTTCATGGACCAAACACTTTCTTGGTAGTTGTAAAGCAAGTAATAATATTCAAGGCAATAAAAGAAGAGCTTTTTGGCTTTGATAGTAACTGGTCCCCAGGATTCCTATGTTTAATTTGTTTGGTGAAAAACAGAACTTCTTCAAAGGGAGAAAATCTTCATGGACCAGGAATAGCAGCTGTTAAATTATTTCTGCTGCTTTTTACCTCTTTGCTTGTGGAGTTCTGTTTTGGATGGCAGCCAGTGTGTGCTAGTTGGAAGGTGAGATAACAGGTTTTATTAAATGAGTCAGTTCCAAGTGTTAAACACATGAATACACTAAGAAGTAAACCAGATATGGGTTCTTTTTCTGGCTGTTCTCAAATCTGGTTTCTGTGCATAGAAATTTTAGTCCCATAAAAGTATTCAAATTAGTAGATTAGCAACAGAGGTTAGCTCATAGCAAGGAGAATAACTCGAGGAGTATGTAGTATTTAAAAGAAGTGTGGCTCTAGTAGCATGTTGAGATTGAAAAGTTTGGAATCTTGTATTTCAACAACTGAATGCTGGCAAGGCACTATTCAGATTTGAATTTGCTTATTAAGGTCTTTATGAAGTTACAGCAGTGAATTTTGCTTTTGTTTCCTTTTTTTTTTAAATTAATCTAGAGATTTTTATTCTGTACTTCAGCCTTCTGTTGTTGACTGACATCTAAGCTTATCCTTTCATTAAAGATAGGCTATTGGCAGCTGATATGCTTCTTAAAAACTTTGCTTATGTTGTAAATGATATTTTTGTCTGTAAACAGCTATTGGATACCAGAGTAAAGAATAAAATACAAAATACTGAATGTTAATTTCCCCCAGAGTCCTGGTACAAAGTATTTGCTGTATATTACATGAGAGCATGATGTACAAGCACAGTGGTGCATCAGCTGCTCCATTAACCAAGATGCTGTTTTCAAGCTACAGTGCTGGACTGTGCAGCACACAGGGTTGGAATGGAAAAGGGTTGAGAGGGATTTAAAATCTTTTGCTGCCTCTGACAGTCAGCACTGTGGACTTTCGTTGTTTGGAACACGATTTTCAGTGCTTGTAACTGGTAATGATTTAAAAATAAGCATTAAAATGTAGTGCATACTTGATGCATCTCTGTGTTGACAAAAGCGTAAATGTGAATTTCAGTCTTTTCAAGGAGACCATTGCAGAACTTTGTTCAAAGGGTAGAAGCATCTCAGTTAAGTGGTTCAGCCATCACTAACTTCCAGTGTGATGGCCCAGCTTGTTCTGCTACACCATGTGTCCCACAGACCCTCTGTGGTGGTCATCCACGTTTCCCTTCGGGTCTGCCAGTGCACGCGCTTGTCCTCAGAAAGAGTGGATTACAGAGCTGAGTGTGGGGGGGCAGAAGGAGCTTGCTGTAAAGGAGAGACTGCTGGGCAGAAAGAGGGAGCATCAGTGAAAGAAACTGGGTTTGGTTTGATGATGGAGGCTGGAGCGGAGGAACACAGGTAGATTTAGAGAAAGGATTCTTACTTTGTAAATGGAATCTGGGATATAGAGAAAGAAGTTAGGTCAAGGTGGTGTGCACATTCCTTTGCTTCTTGTATTGAAAGGGAAGGGAACATGGAGGAAACTTGCCTGGGGATAAGGAGAGACACAAAGCTCTATTATCCCTTCTTTCTGATTCCTGAGACAGTCAAACCCAAGCTGCTCTAAGGCTTGAGAGCTGTTCCCTTCGCATACTTTGTCTCATGTTGACTTCAGTTGCAAAAAGAAAGATAACAAAAAGGACAATATCAATACTGGGTACAAAAGAGAATGCTTTGTGGTACCAGTATGGCTTCTCTGCTGTGCCCTGCCACCAGCTGCTTTCGGGGTGGGAGGCCTGGGAGGGATTTCAGCTGCTGAGGACACTGACTTGGAGAAGGGGCAGTTCAGGCCAGCCAGGTGAATGGAAATGCAGAATGTGAGGGCAGGGGTGTGCATCACACTTGGGAATATGCAGCTGTTTGTAACTTTCTCTATGGTCTGGGTGGCCAATTAACTGGACTGTAATGCCAATTCATGGCATAGCTTGTGGTTCTTCTGGATAATATATCTTTTCCTTGCTGGTGAGAAGAGAGCAGAGGTGGGATGAACATAAGGCATTTTTGTTGGAGGATTTTTCCTGTCATTTCTTATTCTCAGGGTAGCATAGATGTGGAATTAGCAACACAGAGCTTGTTCTGAATGGGACATGATGAAGGACCGTGTTCTGAATGGGACAGATTTTTTCTACCCATTAGGAGTAATATCTCTCAACAGGTAGTCCAGTTTCTGGAGAATTAGCATTGTTGTCCTGAAGTGTGACAGCCACCTACAAAACCTCTGCCTATGTCCTTAGAAGGCTATGGCTGTAGTGAAATACCATTTATTTATCAGATAGAAAGCATTAACTACTGGTCAGAAGTGAAAACAATTTAAAAGTATTCCAGCATTATCACACAGTTGTTTTGTTTAGATGCCACATGTCAGATTTTGCAGACTTCGTCAAGCAAGTTAATGTCATTTGTTCTGCCCAGAGAACAAATTGTGCTTTTCTTGTGTTGATTACTGGCCAGATGATCTCAGATTTTACTGTGGACTAGCTCAGGGCTAGATTCCTACTGAAGGGCTTAAGAGCAGGCAATATTGTATTTCAGCCACCCTTTTCGACAGCAAATAGCTGAACTCCCTTTTTACTGGGAAGACCCAGCTCTAATTCTGTCTGAGAAGTTGTCATGGGACCATGAAACTTGTTGTCTCTAAGAAGCAGGGGAGGCTGGGGTTCGTTGGGGATTGTTTCTCAGGTCTGACCTAAAATGGTAGAAGGCTGATTGTGTTCAGTAACAGTTTGGAAACTTTGTTCGCTTTCAGGAGAAACCCAGAAGCTTTGTCCCCACTTCTTTAGTTCTTAGGAAAATCAGTGTTTCTGAAATACAATTGCTGGGATCTTTGACTTTACAAATCACTTGTGTGACTTATTCTTCAGGTTACTATCGTACAGAAAGAGATAAGGGGACACAGTATGAGCTGTTTTATAAGAAGATGGATGGCATGGAGTACAGGCATGTCACCTTGTTCCGACCTTTTGGACCCCTCATGAAAGTGAAGAGTGAAACGGTCGATATTTCTAGATCGATCATTAACATTATTGTTCCTCTTGCTGGAAGAACTGAGGCATTTGCACAATTTATGCAAAACTTTAGGTAGGTGCATGAGATTATATAGTGAGCTATGTTGCTGATTTTCAGTATTATGTTTCCTTTTCAAATTGAATTCCTGTTCTGCTTGATTTGCAACGGAGCTAATGATTCCAACATTGTGTGCGACTGCCTGGGGATGTTTGTAACTGAACCTACTGTATGGAGAAAACATTCCTTCTAAAAGGGCTTAAGAGATTCTCAAATTGCAGCAACACGACCAAATGTCAGGATCACTGTGAACCTGAACACAGATGAATATAATTTTTATATTTACATCAGTTGTAGAGTGCCTGTTTATAAAATAAGGTATTGGAATGTGACACACAGTATTGGCACCTTCTGATTCAAATGGGAAAGATGGGGAAAGAAGAGGGGAAAACGTCTTTCCTTGTTTTCTTTGAAGCCATTTGATGCCTAACTAGAATGTTTCAGTCTGCTAATACTTTTTAATGTGGTAGCTTTTAAGTACCTGATGTTTTTTGTTGTGTTGCAAATAATTATTAATATCAGCTTATCTTTGTGCTTATAGGGATGTGTGTATTCATCAGGATAAGCGTGTTCACCTCACAGTGGTGTACTTTGGACAAGATGGTCTATCAGAAGTTAAAAACATCCTAGAATCTGTAGCTAGGTAAGTGTATCAATCCAACATTGGTCAGTACAAACAATATTGATTGGCATTTTAAATAGCTTTTGAAAAGAATGAAAAAATAAACCAAATAAATTTTATACTCCACTACAGGTTACTAGGAAAAGTAAGCTTTGTTTACTGCACATTATTTATAGTTGGCGTCTTACAGCGTAGGTTCCAAAAGTTTCCTGAAGACTACTAAAAATCAAGTTATAGCCAGAAAAGACTTTGAGGTTTCTATCTGACCGAAAAACAACAGGGGTGAGTTTTGCAGTGGATATTCAGTCATGCTAACAGCTTGATCAGAGTTCAGGTTCTTTGGAACTGGGATGTACATTCAATAGTTATTTCACCGGAGAGACAATTTTATTTAATGATAAGGAAGAAAAATGTACAAAGTAGGCCTATACTTACTCTCTGCTGTAAAATAAATTTTAAGCACAGTTCATCATGGCTGTCTCAGCAAGTAGCATTACGTTAGTATGGATGTAAAATTCCCAAAGGTGTCTTCTATGGTTTCTGCTCCAGAGAGATGGGACAGGTGTTAGTTAGCATCCTTTACCCTATAGCCAAGGGGGTGCTTCACTCCCTGAGCTCTTGTGCTCATCCCTGAGCCGGGAGCCTGTTCCCCTTGAGCTCGGGTGTGATCCCTGGCTCACAGTGCTGGTCAGGCTCCTCTCGATGACACAGATTAGACACAGCCTCCTTTGTCACCAGCTTGGAGCATGTGATGGAGAGTTGGCCTGGCACGTACAGGCATCTTGTAGGAAGGGAGGAGAAAATTTCTGCCTTTTTTGCTGCAGTCTCCCTAGCACCTGCCGTGTGCTGGACCCCTCCATTTTTGAGGCCTCTGCTGCCTGCCCTACTCCCTGTGAGATGTCCTCAGAGCATTGAGTCAGTGCTGCAGGCTCACTGGGCATTTACCTGGTCCTGTATCTTTTTAGTGGTTGAGTAGGTACTGTTGAGTATCTTCACTCTGTTCTCTTCAAGCACTGTCTCCAGAAGTGTCTCTGAAATAGACACTTTGCTTGAAGATGTTCTCTGAGTGTTTCCAGTCTCCTTCTGCTGCTCCCTCCCTCTTCTGCTGGGAGTACGAGCCCATGTACTCCTGGTAAACAGCGAGGAGAAGCAAAGTGCCTGGGTTATGCTGGCACCACCACACAGACGGCCTTTGCCCCATGAGTCTGGTGACGCCTCTGGTGATGCCAGGACTCCAGCTCCCTGTTGGCACACTTCTCTGAACTGGTGAAGACAGATATTTCTCTGTTAGTCAGGACTTCTAGGTTTGTGGAGACAAATTTTAAATGCCATTGTAATTCAAGAGCATTTTAATTCATGTCAGATAACAAAAGGCCTTTTAATCTGTCTGAATGATTAAACACGAAGGGAAGTTATAAAGTAAGACTGACTTCTATCATTTTACGAGGTTTAAAATTAAAATAGACAACTAAGTGTAACATCTTTTTTTTCTCATTCTGATCATATAACTCTTTTTCTTTTTAAATTTCTGGAATGAAATTCCTGTTAAATGCTGAAAACCTACAAATAGTCCCTCTGCCCCTCCCCACAGATTTATTTTGGGTTTGGCTCTGTTTTTCTTGTAGAGAAACTGACTTCCACAATTACACGCTTGTCTCTCTGAATGAGGAATTTAACCGAGGCCGAGGACTTGACATGGGTGCCAGAGCCTGGGAAAAGGGCGAGGTCCTGATGTTCTTCTGTGATGTTGATGTTTATTTCACAGCCGAATTCCTCAACAGTTGTCGTTTAAATGCTGAGCCCGGTATGTTCCCTGATTGTTACTGGAGTGGAGCCTTGTCACCCTGCTTGACTTCAACTGACCTGTGCTGAGCATATTGAAAACAAAGAAAACTTAACTTGAAGGTGGAGCTTACTCAGTACCACACACCCTGGAAAATGAATCGCACTCTGCACAAAAGGCAATAATATTTAGACTGAGAAATAACTTCTGCCTTAGTGTAGCTTGTTTTAAGAACACACTGTCTTTTTTTGTACATGCACAATTTTCATGTTTTCTTAAGATTTAGTTGTCTGAAAGAAAGCTGGACAGATTAATTGCTTTAACAATTAGACTGCATGTGAATTTGTATAACAAAACTCAGCGTAATGCTCTTCAGTGGAAGATGATTTTTGTTATGCTGAAATCTCTAAAAGTTCGGTCCATGTCTTCTCACACGTGCACGGCCAAACACATCATATACGAATGGTTTTCAGTAGAGCTGCAGTGTGCTCCTTATGGAGACTGAGCTACTGTTCCACACTTACATCCCAAGCTCTGAAATATTCTGATTACTTTTCTTAAGTTTGTATGAGGCTTGCTTGTTCTACAGGCTTCTGCCAAGACGGGTAAAGCTTTCTTGAGTTAACAAGCATGCTACTGAAGACCTCCTCCTGTCAAATGTGTGTTTGGGCTCTTTTTTTAATGCTTACTCTTGTTTCAAATTTATTGCAGCCAGAAACCATTTTCTCCAAATGTCAATTTGGAATCAATAGGTATTTTTTCTTCACCTGATAAACAGGCAAGAAAATTCTTCAGAAGCAAAACATTTGGATTCTGTTTCTTGCTTTTTCTTTCATTTCTGTCTATCTCTGTACTTCATGAAACAAGTTGTATAAATAATTGAAAAATTTTTGGAGAGGAGTATATTGAGAGCCTTAACAAGGAAGGGAGTTTGAGAGAGTGCTTGACAATTCATACTGGCAGTTTGTCACCTTTGCTTCAAGTGACATCTGAAAATGCTGCTCACTCCTTCAGAGCTCATGCCCAAGTCAGGATATTGAATATTCTTGTGGACTGTTGTCAATATCTTTGCAGCATTGGTGATGCAAGGCATTCATGGAAAAATATTTATCTGGTTTCTGTAATAGACACAGAACTGGTGTTTTAAGCATAGTCAGGATGCTCATGATGCTTGATGTCCTTGCAGGATATCCTGGGTGTACCTGCTTTTACGTTTGTGGAAAGAGACAAATTCATAAAACTCAACAATGCAAGATGTTACTTGGATTATTTTTTAGTTTTAATGCATATCATTATTGCAGGAATTTTTTAGTCACCTAGTATGATATGATATTATATATTTTATATGAGCATGTATAACTATATATAAATGTAAATCAATAGTGTAATATGTGTAATATGCATACATATGGGGTTTCTTTAATCCTATGAGCTCTGCCCCACTAGATGTTATGGGCTTCCTTGGTGGGAAGTATTATCAGCTAGGGCTTGTTTTGATTTATTTCCACTAGATGCTTAATAGGTAATACTTTATGTAAAAAGAGTGTTTCTGGTTTCTTTTTGCCTTCAGAAAGCCTGCCCACAGTGAGTAACAATTATCTTTTGACTTCCAGGGAAAAAGGTTTTCTATCCTGTGGTATTCAGCCTTTACAATCCTGCTATTGTCTATGCCAACCAAGATATACCACCTCCTGTGGAGCAGCAATTGGTAAGCAGCGTGATTTATTCTGGATAGAATTAGGCATGCTTTGTATTAAAACAAAACTGAGTGTAACTTGATAGTCTGTTTGGGATATCTTATGACCTTTGGCAGTGCATATCTAAGCAGTTTTCTCTATTATAGGCAAAGCACTTGGAAAGAAATCTTGTCAAACGGTACAAAACTCAGATAAACTTTGAGTTCCACGTAGTTTAAAAGAAATAATTGCTATTAATCAAATGAAGTTGGTAGTTCTGATCTGTTGCTTATTCTGGCTTGGCAAGCCAGTATTTTAGGAGGATGGTGGCATGACATGGCAGCTACTTTCATCTTACGTTCCAGCAAACAAAGCATTGGTGAAAGACAAAAAACCTCTGAAAGATAAGTGTCCAGTCTGACTCTCTTTCAAGAGACTGCATAGATGAAAATAGGTTTTGCAGCTGAGACTTCTGAGATGAACAGGTTTGGAGGAGGAAAAGAAGAGAGTAGTGTGAAGCAGAGCTGTATTAAAAGAAAAACATAGTAGCCCTCATTCCCTACGCTGTTTGCAAGGATCCTGCTGAAAGCTGGAGAGGGAGGGTTTTGCGTATGACCTCGGGTAGTCACGGCTGAGAGAGGAATGAGCCCCTGCCTGACAGCTCTGCTCTTCACTCTTTTGCTGACTTCAATCGCAAAGCTTACTTTTCTTGTCATATCAGATAAGAGGCAAATGTGGCCTTAAAAAATGGGTAGGAATTGGAGTATTGGGAACGGATGATTTAGCAATGGACTAATATACTGCTTAGTAAAAGAAACATAGAAGGGAAGAAAGTCTGGGAAGAAACATAGAAAATATAGAGATGGTGCAGGAGAAAGGTAAATGTGGAAACTGCAGTGAGGGTGAGTGTTTGGAATTGGAAGGCAGAGGGTGAAGGGAGCAGCAGGTCACTAGGAAGCCCCATGTGAGCGCATGACACAGAAGTACGAGAAGTGTTGTTATGCTCTATCCTGCAGTGAGAAAATTATTGGAAGAGCTTAGCTTTCTGCAAAACCAAGTGCAATGTACCTCCTTTTGTTGTACTTTACATTTCAAAATGATACTGGTTTAAAATTGCAGGTACACAAGAAGGATTCTGGTTTCTGGCGGGATTTTGGCTTTGGGATGACTTGTCAATATCGGACAGACTTTCTGACTGTTGGTAAGATAAGACTAAAGAAAAAAATTGTGATTCTCTGGTTTTATGTAATGACAGGAAAGAAATAATTTATTTCTTGTATTATTTTCCCAAGCCCAGCAGTCAGACTTGCTTGACAAGTTCGACTAATGAGATAAATCAGCTTGTCTAGATTGATGTCCCATCCGTTGAGTGTTTTAAAAGACACAATAGTTTTAGTAGAAACATTTCACTCTAGAACTTCTAAAAATATTGCCTTTTTTTTTTGTACTTTGTGTCTGTCTGAAGAAAATTAATCAAGTTTAAGAAATTGTCACTCAAATAAGCCACTCACATAGACAAGGAGGATTCAAATCCTTTCTTTTAAATAACATTGAGAAGTTGAATACAGTTGTTAGAGGCTTTAGCAATGTGCTTTGCCCCCCCTTGTGGCATGTTCTTAAAACTGAGAACAGCTTGGTGTGCTTAAATGTGGAAGATGGTGGTGAAGATAGTCTGCCAGAGGATGTAAATGTGCCAGAAGATGTAACGATACAGCGCCGTGTGCTGTCTAATGGCTTGAATGCATATGGTTGCTAATAGCAGTCATATCGCCATCTGTATGGTACATGCTGAATGAAGACTTCATAATTCTGGAGTTTTGAAATTGTACAGGAGCCTGGGTTGCTCTTCACTGTGGTCCTGAAAAAACAAGACAACTTAAAATGGTGAACCACGTTCC